>CM033646.1:152808178-153069818 GCA_019512145.1 Engystomops pustulosus
AGCTTAAGCGGGGGCAGGGGGAGCCGGGAGCCTGGAGGGGGGGGGGACGTGAGCGGAGCCGGGTTGGGACGGGAGTGGAAGGGGAGCCGGGAGCGGAGAGCCGGAAGCGGGTGGGTCAAGAGCCGAGAACCGGGAGCGGGGTGGCAGAGGGAGCGGAGAGCCGAGAGCGGAGGGAGCGGTAGGGGAGCTTGAGCAGGGGCAGGGAGCCAAGAGCCTGGACGGGGGGCGTTAGCAGAGACAGGTTGAGACGGGAGTGGAGAGCCGGGAGCGGGGGGCGGAGGGAGCGGAGAGCCACGAACCGGAGGGAGCGGAGAGCCGGGAGCAGGGGGCGGAGAGCCAGGAGCAGGGAGGACGTTAGCGGAGGGAGCGGGAAAGGAGCCTGGAGCTTGAGCGGGGGCAGGGGAGCAGGGAGCCGAGAGCCTGGAGCAGGGGGAGC
Source organism: Engystomops pustulosus (assembly GCA_019512145.1). Taxonomy (NCBI): domain Eukaryota; kingdom Metazoa; phylum Chordata; class Amphibia; order Anura; family Leptodactylidae; genus Engystomops; species Engystomops pustulosus. The sequence continues at coordinate 152,808,615 of CM033646.1, forward strand.
TCGGTGCCGGCAGGGTCTGGGGGCCGTTGTAAGGTGCCGGCGGCGTTGGGGGGTGGGCGCAAGGTGCTGGCAGCGTCGGGGAGCAAGGTGCCGGACAGAGGGCTGCAACGTGGTCCCATCCGGTGCGGGAGCTCAGTGTTGGCCGGTGACGCCCCTGCGCGGACCGGCTGATGAACTCCAACGGCCCGGTCCTGGTCCGCGGACCGGCGGTTGGGGACCTCTGCCATATAGTATAACTCCATACCATGCATCCCATAACCCTTTAAGGGGTTGGCACTCTTTTATATAAGGTAATAAAGCTACATGGGTAACTTAATCATAATCCCTGTATGTTCATCAAGTGATTCAGCATTTCTGATACTTGGTTTAGTGCTGTCTGCAAACTCTTTGTGGATCTTTGCTCACATGCCTGCGCTTTGATGAATAGGAGGAGCTGCAGAGGGAGATAATGACTCATCCTTCTCCCTGTGTGAGACAGACTGTGAGTGAAAGAGGCACAGTGGGTGATGCCATTAGGACAGACTATAGCCATCGGTCTCGGGGATGCCCCGCGGTAGCCGTCGGTCTCGGGGATGCCCCGCGGCAGCCGCCGTTCTTGGGGATGCCCCACATAAGAATATGGAAAAATAAAACGCACTTCCCTTGTTCCTCTCGCGTCTCCTTCCCTCTGACACTGGAGCTGCGGCACATGAGTGGTGGCCTCATACAACCGCCAACACTGTGCCCTCTCTGGCCGCAGGCCTCTGCACCATTCACCCCTGTGAAAAGGTCTTTTGACCCCAAAAGGAGTCGTGACCCGCAGGTTAAAAACAACTTGTATATTGGTTTTTAGTCACAATTTGAGAATTCTCTTGTATGTCTATATGTTGCTGCAGGCTGATACATTATTGATGGTTAGTTAGACCTACCTGTCATGTTTTCACATGTCTTATGGCAATATGTACTTCAGTATGTACTTCTGCTGTATATTTTCTGACCCATTGTGCTCTTTCCTCAGCCTATTGGCCACGGGAGACCACAGTATCCAGCCGGACAAAGAACCTCCACGTTCCTACCTTCAACTTATGGGGCATATTTAGGACGACCACAGGTATGGTGTATGCAGAAGCAACAAAACTTCTAAGTCTGTGAGCAAGAAACATCCCCTTCATGTAAGAATGTTGTTTCTCAGGTGTGTTTCATGTGCACGAAGATTGTACAGCCTCATGAGCGGCAGCCGATGTCTTGTAACCACACCATCCACCGAGAGGTAAGAGTCAAAGACAAGGCGTCAGGTCTGTCTAGTATTAGAATTGTGTGTGACATCCACAAAAAAAGTAGCACATGTCTAGTGCTTTTAGTGATGAGGTTTAGTGCTCCAAACCCCAGTCCCGTCTCTCATTGTGTTTAACAAAGGCGAAAATGGACATGGGTAACAGGCTCGTCTCATGAAACCCTTACAGGACACTATTAGTTTAGAGCCCCCAAATTTGATTTTAGGATCTCTTTTCTTGATTTTAGGATCTCTTTTCTCAAGCAAACCTACTATCAAAAACCATCCTGATAAACCAGGGACACTTACTCATAGATCCAGGCACTGTGACTGCTATAATCTTCTTATATTTGTTATCCACGGCCTAATTTCTCATAAAATCAACTTGCAGATTCACAGGCTGTTACAATGAGCGGAACATGTCTCACTCTCCCCCCTGCCTATGTTAATCTAGAAGCAGCAGGAAGTGAAGGGGGGAGGGGAGACCTGTTCTGCTCATTGTGAGCCTGTGAAGCTACACCACAGTGAGGTTTTGGTAACGCCACCCACCTCCAGAGCCCTTCCGGTTCGTTAGATACTGACTGTGGTAATCCTCTTATATCTTATTATTTTATTTCATATGTTATCCATGGCCTCCTTCAGTTCTAAAATCAACTTTAAATGTATGCTAATGAGACAGAAGTGGTCCTGGGGGTGTAACCAGAGTCCCTCCATGCTTTAGCTTCACAGATTGTTATACTGTGCAAGGAACATTTCTCCCTCCCACTGTGTGAGATTACATCAGGCCAAGCGTTACCAGAGCCCAACAGTGTTGTAGCTTCACAGGTTGTTGCACTGTCTCCCCCCTGCTCTCGTAGCACTTGCCCTCCCTCTGCCTGATGTAATCTCACACAGTGGGAGGGAGAAATGTTCTGTGCACAGTATAACAATCTGTGAAGCTAAAGCTTAGCATCATTTTAAAAGTTGATTTTAGAAGGAAAGAGGCTGACAGTCGTGGTGCCCGGTACCTATTAGAAGAGGAAGCTTCCTCTGGAATTGTCTGTGCTGGGAGTATCCTGTATGATGTTGTCTGATATATACTTACATTATAATGTGGGCTGTGAATTCCCTTATTTCCTCCGCAGTGTGCGAAATCCTGGTCCTTAGCCAACCACAACAGCACCTGCCCGTTCTGCCCGAGCCAGCGATAACCAGATGTGTGATCATTTGCTAATCGAAGTCTGAGTATGCTGTGCCCCGCACCTCCATGAAGATATCATTGTCCAGTATTGTCTATGTAATAAAGTCCTGTTAAAGGAGAACCCTAAATGTTTATGTGCTTTATAAGGACCTCAGACATAGGCCCAGATTTATCAAAAGTCAGGCAAACTGCATCAAGGTGCGCAGATTATTCAATATTGGCGCACGGCCTTCAATTATCTGGCACACCCTGCACTGCTCGGGGAGTGTGCGCCATTATTTCTCTTTGGTGCACCCTTAAAGGGGTTGTCCAAAGGTTGCCCCACCACCCCGGCCATATTGCTCTCTGACAACCCCTTTAACTGACAGCATGCGACACAATTCTGTGAAGTCTCTGTATGACATGTGTCTAAGTAGTAACGCGCCCCTTGAGGTGCTCATTACTGCGAAGCCGCGACACACAAAACTGGCGCGGACACTTCATTATAATATGTACAAGCTCCAAGGACCTTCTGTTTAGTCCAAAACTGGTGCAGCCAGTAATAGATCTGGGCCATAGTGTCTCATCTTTATGCCCACCTGGTCACTACTATTATTCCACTTTATATCTTTATAGAAGCTGATGTCTGGGGAAGGGAAATGGATTGGGTATGTTGCATTTAGGTATGCCCCATCCTTTGGGACTTGGATGTTTCTCAGCAGTTTCTCCTTTTTGCTTTTTGTAAACCCCATGCACTCTCCGCAAAGGTGTATGGGGCTGTGATCCACTGCAAATCTGCATGTGCATGTTTACCCCACTAAACTACCCCTCCGGTACGGTATGAAATGGCCTTTCTATAATTCCCTTCTTTATGTGAGTCGGGCTTAGAGATAGGAGGGGGAACCTCAATGTAGAGATTAATATCTTGAGCTCTATAGCAGATAAAATCAGGGTTCTGGTATCAGACTTAAAGGACATCTACCACCAGGATGAAGGATTGTAAACCAAGCACACTGACATACTGGTGTATGTCCCCTCTTGCAGGATCTGCTTTTTTTTAGCTTCTTATGCCCTTGTTTTTGGGAAAAGTCTTTAAAATTATACAAATGAGCCTGAGGGGCTCCAGACTCCATTAACACCTATGAAACCTGTCAGTGTGCTTAGTTTACAATCCTTCTTCCAGGTGGTAGATGTCCTTTTAACAATAAAATGTAATCTATTAACCTGTCTGAGGCTTGTGGTTCTTTGATATTAAGAACCAGAGATTTGGGCAGGTTTAGACATCGATGAGACTGCAATCTGCAGATAAAATCCAGTTCCAGATGTGATTTGAAAGATGAAATTCTCTTCTTTAAAGGGGTTGGCCCCTTTTAAACGTTTTATTAGACAAGTTTCTGCAGGTTTGTTCCTGTGTCTTTGCTCCTGGATGGCTTCAGCCTTTCTCTTTCTCTCTCACTGCTCTAGGTCGTCCTTTTTGACGGCTCTTATTGTATCTTCTGCTCACTGACAGGAAGAAGGGAGGGAGCAGGGCTCAGACATGTAAACAAAAAGCAAGGAGGTTCTGCACACTGTACAAAAGTATGTAGCAGGGCTGCTGAATCACTTGATAAACATGCAGGGGTTGTCCACAAGATACTAAAGGCACATGGGAAACTTCTGTTAAACCATGGCCAACCCCTTTAATATGATACCAGACCCATTGATCTAGCAGCTAAATTAATGCACCCCCTGCAGCCTCTGAGCCTGACTCATTTCTCACAATTTTTTGGTTATTTGAATATATATATTTTTTTTTATATAGATTTCACATAAAAGAGGGAATTCTAGAATCCACCTGGGGGGACTAGTAGTTTAGTGGGGTCAAAGCTTACTTTAATAGGGTTTGCCCCGAAATGGAAAATAATTTATACTTCTATATAAGTAAATATTAATTATTATATAGCTATATAAAGTAAGTATTAATTAAAATATTAACTTTTCTTGGCCAGTAATCTTCCTGTATGTGGGAGGAGTTTAGGATTCTTTCATTTTTTCCCCCAAAATAAAAACTTATAAAAAAAAAAAAAAATCCTTGGATTTGCATTTATTTGTTGTGTTCCTGAATGCTCCATCCACACTTCCCAGACATCACATGACATGCGTTATCACCTTTCCTTTTTTTTTTTTTTTTAAAAGATGCACAAATTTGTTACAACATTTATAAAACCAATGAAACATCCGAACTGAAAAATCTATACATTACACCACAAGAGAAACATTAAGAGTATATTTCTGTAAGGCCATTTCTGTGGTGGTGAAGAACTAGAAGCACATGAAACATCTTACAGGCAGAGTTCCTCCTCCTTCTTTCCATTGTTACGTTATTTAAAGGGATATGACCAAAATACTTTTTCCTACTCACAATCGGTGATACTTTGCACGACCTAGAAGTCAGACCCCCACAGGATTTGAAAACAGGGTCTCCCTTTACCTATATAAATGGAGTGGTAAGTCAATCAGGGGCATTGGCTCTCTATTTATCTCTACGATGACTACGTGAGTTAAAGGGGGTTCTCCCCAGATTGAAAAACATGGCTGCCTTCTTCAAAACCAGCGCCACACCTCACCATGGTTTGTGCCGGTATTGCAGTTTAGCTGTATAAAAATGAGTGGATCTCAGTTGCAATACCACACACTACCCATAGTCAGGTGTGGCGCTGTTTTTGGAAGAAAACAGCCATGTTTTGCGACCTCGGGTGAACCCCTTTAACCAAATACAACAATCTTCTGTTTTTGGCAGTCCTCACAAAGTTATATGGAACGTATCAAGTCCATTTACAAAGGGTAGATATGACATGAACCTCTTTCCACGGGGGGCAGAGACCCTTGTAATCTGTAAACCATATCCACCCTATGGTTAGGTAATAACTTGTTATCCTGGTCCTATCCCTTTAAAAACGTTCTCTAGTAAATTAAAACGTTGGTTGAAGAGGGACAGTAAAATAATCAACACTCCCGATTCCTGGTGGATTGGACTTCCTGGGCGTCTCCCGACACCACAGGAAGTATAGGGGCTGTTCAGCCAATCGCTGATTAGAATGGTGACCTGAGCCATTGATTGGCTAATCGTCTTATTCTAAGGTAACTCCCAATAGCTGTAAGTAATTATTTCATTGGCCCTCTGTGGAGCCACCAGAGTTTTATTTTTCTTAAAGGACATCTACCACCCTGAGGAAGGACTGTATGCAAATGAGCCTGAGGGGCTCCAGGCTCCATAGGTGTTAATGGAGCCTGGAGCACCTCAGGCTCATTTGCATACAGTCCTTCATCAGGGTAGTAATATTTCATGTGGCATAGTCATGACATCAGTGTAGGATTAGTAGTGTCAAATCTGCTGTTCAAAGGGTTTTTGATTGACATATCCTATGTTCTGGGCAGCGGCCTCCAAAATATAGGGTGTAGACAATGAACAAAAAATATGGCCGCCTCCGATGGAAAAATTTAAGCCACTTTCACACTGTCAGTATTTTGAGCACAAAAACAAAAGTGTATTCACAAGAAAGGTCAACTAAGGAAACCCACTGAAACCCATGGGTCTAAATTAAATTATTGAAAATGTGCCACGGCACCCCTGAGGACACCACGGAGGGGGCTACAGTGACACATTGTGGTTTTATTTAGCAGCTCAGTGACAGTAATGGATAATAGTTCCAGCCTGTGATGTACAGCGATATTAGGGAATAGTGTTTCTTAATGTCATACAGATCACCTACTATTGGATACAGGGTCGGCTCCAGGTTTCAGGAGGCCCCTGGACATCAGAGCCTCAGTGGGCCCCTTTGTAGTGAACTCACATGGCGGCATTAAAAATTCAGAAATTATAACAGTCCCCTGTTCTCTAAAATAACTGTCCCCCCTCACGCCCTATGGATTCATTAGATACAGCCCCCCCCCCCACCCCAATGGATTACTTATGTACAGCCTTATGTGGGCCCCACGAGTATATGATTGCAGAACAAATATCTAAATACTCCGGTTGGCCACTATGATTAATCTATCGAGTTGATAGAAGTTTAATATTTGAATAGGTCGTTTGTCGAGCATAAAATCATATATACTTTAGGGACTATCATACCAATTCAGCTAATATTTGTCAACTCGTTATGAAGTATATTCAGCGGGTGAGATTTTTTACATCCTATTTCACTGGATTCAATGGTAATTAAAGCACATCTACCACCAGGATGAAGGATTGTATGCAAATGAGCCTGAGGGGCTCAAGGCACCATTAACACCTATGGAGTCTGGAGCCCCTCAGACTCCTTTGCATACAGTCATTCACGCTGGTGGTAGATGCTCTTTAAAGGAAATCTACCACCAGCATGTAGGATTGTAAACCAAGCACATTGACATTCAGGTGTGTGCCCCCTTTGCCAGGATCTGCTCTTCTTTCAGCTTCTTAAGAGCTAGTTTTTACGAAAAGAAAGTTTTTAAAAATATGCAAATGAGCCTGCCGGGCTCCAGCTCCATAGATGTCAATGGAGCCCCTGAGGCTTATTTACATAATTTTTAAAACCTTTTTTTTTTGTAAAAACAAGGGCATTAGAAGCTAAAAGAAGAGCAAATCCTGGTAGAGGGGGCACACACCAGCATGTAAGTGTGCTTGGTTAACAATCCTTCATCCTGGTGGTAGATTTCCATTAACTACCTAAAAAGTATCATATTGGCCAACAAGTGTAACCCTTCTCCCTCATAGTGGTACAAGTGCGACCCCTTGTGGAGACTTGGCTATAATGACAGCTGATTCCAATAAAGTGTTACCATAAATGTAATTCTCACTATCCCTAAACTACTTCCGGATAACGTTGAGACATATATATTTTCACTAGAGCTGTAGCTTTTTGAATCGGTTTTGTACACTTTCATTTATAATACAATAATGGTTGTTTTATTTAAGACCAATGGGTTTCAGTGAGGTCCTTAGGTGACTTTTTTTGTTAAGAGATTAGTTAACTCTAAACTCTGTTTGTTAACTTTATGGACCCAGTATTTATTCCAGTTCACAGTGCTGACATTAAACCCAAGAGTGGACTCCAAACACTGAAGAGATCCAGAGCTTTCCAATATAATGTTTATAGGTTCCACCTCTGGTTTTGGCTTTAAAGGGAACCTGTCACCAGGAACCTCATTTTTACTAAAGACAGGTTACAGAAGCCCATCACACCTGCAGTGCTAATATTTCTCTAATCATTTGAATTACAATATAATTGTGTGTTATAACTCACCTTGCACCCTGACAGAATCCTCTCTGTAGCCCCAGGGGTTGGGCTTTGGTTTGGCTGCATTTCAAAAAACAACATATGACTTGTCTGGGCTGCAGACTCTTCAGTGCTTGGCCCCCACCTTTGTGCTCCTATACAGCTCCTCCCTCCCCGGCTGATGTCAGCTCACCAGGCTGTGAGCTCTGTGAAGGAGAAGGAGGGAGGATCTGTACAGGAGCACAAAGGTGGGGGCTGAGGAGTGAGCAGCACAGACAAGTAACATGTTGGTTTTTGAAATGTATCCAAACCAAAGCCCAACCCCTGGGACTACACAGTGGATTCTGTAAGGGTGCAAGGTAAGTTATAACACACAATTATATTGTAATGCAAATGCTTAGGGAAAGCACTTGTGCACTGCAGGTGTGATGGTCTTCTGTAACCTATCATTAGTAAAAATTAGGTCACTTGTGACAGGTTCCCTCTAAATACTGATGCAAAATACTGATGAAATACTGATTGTGTGAAAGTATCGAAAAGTCACTCGGGAATTCTAGGTAGAATTTACTTCTATATAAACTATAAAATGCTGTGCATGAGTTAACCCCATGATATATTAAGAATCTACTCCTTCTATACTCCACCACTGTTAATACAATGTATTAATAAAACTTATTGAGCAGCAGAACTTTGCAGACAATGAGGCTGCAGAGAATATTGGATTTGCACATCTCTGGGCTATAGGCACCCAAGGACTATCAGTTGAATATGGAAACGGTGAGGAGGGACCGTCGCTGGGAAAGGGGTTTACTCATCCAGCAGGGATTGATTTTGTCATTCCTAGGTATCCTTTTTTCCTTCCTGGTGTATGTGATTAGGTTGGGGTGAATGTGCAGAGAAAAATCTCATCCATGTAGCATCTCTATGTGCCACCATACAGCTCTGTCATGCCCATGAGGCCCAAGGATGAGGACCTTATAACCTTTAATAGGTGTCGCTCCAACGATTCCGGCAATGTTGGAATTTTTTCTCTAACCTCCACTGTTCCTGAGCAATCAGGGCGATTAGTGTCAGCAAATTAGGCTCTCGACTGTCAGGTAGGCGGTCCTCGTCTGAAGAAAAACCGTCTGGCAACGCCCACATGACAGAGAGCCAAAGCTATTTGCACTCATTGCTCGGGAACGATGGGGGATGGAGAAAAAAGTCCAACTGTTCCAAAATCGTTGGAGCGAAGCCTAAATAATGCAGATATTTATTGTAACAAATTAATCGTAGAAAAGAACCATCACCTCTCCTGACACGACTGTGCTGGTAAATACTTCTAGTCCCCAAATAGTGACATCTTTTATAATAACCTATAAACTCATTGATAAATTGACAACTGGGTGTTACCAGCACAACAGGAGACATGTTACAGAATGATTTAATGGGGAGTACAAGTAGTTACTAGAACGGACATGTCAGGGGAGGGGACAGATCCTCTTTAATTTGCTTCGGAGTCTCATGTACTGTTAAAAAAAAAGACAAAATTGTGACAATTACACAGTAATGATAAGTCAAAATAGGCAATAAAAATGTCCTGTTCCGATAGGTGTGGATTGTTACTGATTGTTTTAGTACCATAGATATAACAATTATTGTATTCCTCATCACTTACAATTAGAATTTTCTTTTGTCTATGATTTACATATAGCCCTCCTACCCCTATAATCATATCTCAGCCGCTTCTCCATCTTTTTGGATCCAGTTATGTTCCTGTTGTCTATGTAATTTGGATAAGGCTTAATATATGGACATATACCCTCCTGGATGAGGATTACACAGGACATGTTGCATAAAGGGGGAATGACCTGTACTGAAAACATATATGTTTGGTAGTCGATGGGAACTTGAAAGGGTTAAAAGGTCAATAACTTTTCAACAAACTTTCCATACATGGTATAAAAATTTTAAAATATCTTACAAGAGAAAAAGGTTTCCTTCTCTACTCACTTTTGCTTCTCTCTGCTGAATTTCATCTTGCTAGCAATCCAGACAGTATACATAGAAGGGAGAAGGGGCGGAGGATCAGTGAGTCACAGCCGCTAGGTCGCTACCCAGGGAGTCACAGCTGCTAGGTCGCCACCCAGGGAGTCACAGCCGCTAGGTCGCCACCCAGTGACTCACAGCAGCTAGGTCGCCACCCAGTGACTCACAGCAGCTACATATCCTCACAGTGAGTCACAGCAGCTAGATCTCCACCCAGTGAGTCACAGCAGCTAGGTCGCCACCCAGTGAGTCACAGCAGCTAGGTTGCCACCCAGTGAGTCACAGCAGCTAGGTCGCCACCCTGTGAGTCACAGCTGCTAGGTCGCCACCCAGGGAGTCATAGCAGCTAGGTCACCACCCAGGGAGTCACAGCCGCTAGGTCGCCACCAGTGAGTCACAGCCACTAGTTCTCCACCCAGTGAGTCACAGCAGCTAGGTCGCCACCCAGTGAGTCACAGCAGCTAGGTTGCCGCCAGTGAGTAAAAGCAGTTAGGTCTCCACCTAGTGAATCACAGCAGCTAGATCGCCACCCAGTGAGTCACAGCAGCTAGATCGCCACCCAGTGAGTCACAGCAGCTAGATCGCCACCCAGTGAGTCACAGCATCTAGATCTCCACCCAGTGAATCACAGCAGCTAGATCTCCACCCAGTGAATCACAGCAGCTAGATCTCCACCCAGTGAGTCACAGCAGCTAGATCTCCACCCGCCAGTATAGAATGGATTGCAGATTCATAGACACATTTATAGAAGAGCAGCTAGAATATAAAGATCATAATTCAGATTTTCACATGTTCACATAGTGGACCATTAATTTCTGCAAAGTTTGTTGAAAGGTTAAGTTTTACCTACTTATAAAATGCCACTACCACTGCTGAAAGAGCATGGCCATCTATGGGCCTCTGCATCTATGGGGCTGATGCAGACGTGGAGCCTTTGTACCTCCATGGTCTGCTATGTGCCTCTGTTCCCATGAACTTAGATTTTTGGATGCTACTTCAATACGTCACCAGCAAAACTAAGTCCCAGATGAATTAACATGAAAAACAGGGAATGGGTTTTGGGTTAGTCCTTAATATGGCTTTGTGTTAATAGAAGCCCCCTCCTTCCTTATCGTGTAGCGCTGTTACATAAGAAGATGCATTTTTGCTTAATCACAAGTGAGAGATTGAAGAGGCTGTATCGTAAAGCTGCAAAATAGTCCATCATTTGGTAGTCTCATGTCCTGGCACCTCTGGTAGTCGCTGCCTGAGCAGGACCGATGGCTATGCTATGCCCGCCGCACAGGCCATGTTTTCTGCCGCCACCTATGGATGGTAGAAGGGATACGGTTTGTTATTTCAGCAAGGAAATGTCATCGGCAAAATCGTCTTGTGATCGTCTTAGACAGCGGAAGCAGCGCCACTGGAACAGCATGAGACAGAGGGGGAGCATGAAGAGCGCGCAGACACCCGCCATGATGTAGGCTGTGGTCATCAATGCCGACTCGTCCAGCTGGGGGGTGTTATAGCCACAGTCCTCCAAGTCTGATGCATAAAATGGACCGTCCACCGAGGCCTTGCGGGAATAGTCATGAACTGCAAGATATGACGACACAGGGTAAGGTTAGATTTTTTTCCCCTGTTAAGGCTTATAATAAAGAGATGTCTTATTTTTTCCATCGCCAAAAAATTCACAAAAAAAATATCAACATTTATTCAAAAATAATCATCACGTTCTGGAATATCATCATAACTTGAATTTCTTGTGACTCTATGGCCTTAAGAATTATTGGACCAAATGTCTCATGTCTAGCAATGACCCTTTTTTTTCTATCTAGCTGCTTGTAGCTACTGCATCTGTCAGCTCCCTCTTCCCTGCAGCTCCCTCCTCCTTCTCCATAATGCCTTCAGCTGACAAGGAACCCGTGGCATCTAGAAACACAGCTATGGTGTCATTTTAAAAGATATCCTCTATTAAAAGCAAATCACTCTCCCAACTTTAACACAATCCTTGTGTGGTACTAATGGAATGATTCTTCTCTTTGAAATGATAACAGAACTTTGTTTCTAGGTCCCTGGAATAAAAGGTTATCACCTTTTATAACTGGGGCTTATTGTTGGGTTAATGCTTATATTTCAGGCCTACTCTGAAACGACTGCAAAATTATGCTAGGGGATAGATCTTGTTTTTGGAGAAAATCTCCAGTGTTAAACAACCTCCAAAGCAGTGGTCCCCGGCCTTTTTTTCGCCCAGGGACGGGCCGCAAGCATAAATTTTTTCCAAAGACTGGCGGGCATGGGTAGGTGGCCTGGCGTCTAGCCAAAAATGTATGGCTTATATTGTCCGAAGAAGCGCCCTGCCCCCAATTATATTGCCCTTTTCCTGTTTGCTGCCTACCCTGCTTCCATTGTCCATTAAATTTTTTTTTACAGAGCTCGGTTGCAGCCCGGGCCAGGTGCTCCACGGCCCGGTCTTGGGCCGCGGCCCGGTGGTTGAGGAACTCTGCTCTGAAGGAAAAAGATAAGAGTTGGCAGCCATTAAGCGGGCCCCTTCCTGCCTGGGTCCTATAGCAGCCACTACAGTGATAGTTTTGCCAGAGCTGTATTAAAGCATGCTGGTGGTTTAATGGTCCCAAACTCACAATTTATTATAGGGGTTGCTTCTCACATCACAAAGATTCGCCCCAGTTTTACGGCGACATTGTAATGATAATCTCCTGTCTTCACAATGTCCCGTTGCAAACCATTATAAACAATTTCTCACCGTGACACGTGCTGACTGCGAACCCTATGCGTTTGCTTGCACGGTCGAAAACAACATAGAAGCCCTCCATGATGACAGCTCCCATTACTGTGCCGGTGGAAGACTGCGATACCGCAAACTTGTAGCAGTCATCCTGAGACGTAGCGATATCCTCCACAGGACGAAGGTATTGCTGTGGGGGGAAAAATAAGTGTCATATCGCCTGACTGGAAATTTAGGAGCTAACTGCACAATGCTTTCAATATATACAGGTATTGTATACAATGAGCACCCCCAAGTGGTTGCCACAGACATACAGAAATTTGTGTCAGAACTCCGAGGGATATTTTCATTGTGCAATTTGCCTGGGACAGATGTGGATTTTTATGGGATACTAACCTGCGGCAGGATGGTGATACGGAATGATTCGTTGGTATTTTCACCCATTAGATACAAGGAAATTACTGGAAATATATTCCATGGTGTTGTACCCTCCTGCCAACATACCAGCTGTTCTCCCAACCAGAAGCCATCAGGGAATTTCTCTGTCTACGAAATAAGAGAAACAATATATTTGGAGACAATCCTTGTAATAAGGCATGGGGGTGGTTTAACATCCAAAAATGGACAAGTTCCCTTTAAACAACCTGTAAGTGAATGATACATCTAGAAAATAACCAATCCTTCTTCTTATCTACATCTGATTATCACAACTCACCGAGGAAGCAGCTTTAATCGCTTTTACGGCTTCGTCAAACACGCGTTTTGGCAGGCGGAGGTTTGTGGTTCCGCTGTCCACGATGCTCTTATCATAGTTGTACTGGGAACATGAGACAAGACAAAATCAGTGGGATGATCATCTCCTTCATTAAGAAGTACAGATCTTTTGTGGACAGATGTCTATCTAATAGGCTCTGTATTGCACATAGACCCTAATGTACCATAGGACATCTATATGTCTACCCTAATGAGGAGAAGCTAGTGGAGGTACCGTCACCCAGTGGTTTCTTAATCTACTGATCAAAGGAATTTGCTTTAAATGTTTAAGAAAAGTCTGGATAAAACAGACACATGGCCCTGCAGGATTCTACCTGAAGTGTTAAAGTGGTTTTCTTGGGGGATGTGACCCACTACAGCCAATGAATAGCTTCCTTGGACCAAGCGGCAACAAGTAAGTGAAGTCCCCTGGAAAATGGAAGTGATGAGCCAAAGTCCAAGGAGGCCAGTTATTGTCTGAAGCAGGTCCATGAGTCCCTGGTGCTGTATACATGAAACGGGAGGTCCCTTTACCACATCCTATATACAACATGGTGATTGTATACAATAATTTTCGAGAATTCGAAACCAAGATTCGCAGCAGTATAAGGTGCCAGCAATTCCACTGAGACTAACCCGGAGTGATTGTGGCTACTTGTGTAGGAGAGTTTGCTGAACAGTGGGGTCTGACTACTGGGACCCCATTGATTACAATGACTTGGGTCCCATTCAACCATCAGGCACTTCATTTATTTTCAATGGGAGTAACTCAACCTGCCGCTTCGTACAACAACCCATGCATGGGATTTTGTCAGACTCTTACCGATCAGCAAGTCATCCCCTATGGATAGGAGATCACTTTTATACATGATCGCAGAAAAGACTATCAAGATAAATAGGCCATGATTTTAAAAACTTTATTCTGCAACACAAACTATACAAAAGATTTTGTAGTATTTTCATATGTATTTATCTCCACATTCCTCCAGACTTCTACAATAAAGTGATCTCCTCTAATAACTCCAATATTAACTCTAATAACGGTTAACCATATACCAAACATCATCAAGTTCAATTGGAAAATTCCTTTTTTCCAACATAAAATAAACTGAAATGCTACCATATCTTTATTCAAAATTGATGCCTAAAAACACACAAAAAATACTTGCTCCATAAGATCCCAGATAGCTACACAGCTCTTAAATGAAAGCTTACGAAAAGTTATGGTTTACAGAATACAAAAAAAGCTAGAATTCTTGCTCATTATAAGGTTAATTGTTGTCCCTGCGCCAGTCCCCGAGTGGTGTCACACATGCCAGCTCCTCGCAGACATGTTACTCACTTGTTAGTCAGACGTGGCTATAACATAGAGGGCTGTGCCAGGAGACAGATGCCATGTAGTGAGGTCATGTTCAGCTACATTTCTAGGTTTTTTTATGAAACCTGTTACCCTGTACCAATTCTACTGACATCCCATCTAATGTATCCTCAGACCACCGGAGATTGCTATACTTAAAGAGGACCTGTCACCCCAAATTAGTACTCCCATCCAAACATACCTACTGAATCTACTCCCCGGCCCCTTTCTAATGCTGCCCATTTCAAAGTCCTGGCATTAATCAAACTTAATTGGCGCTATAGCATATGACACCTAACATACTTGATGTCCGATCGACGGACAAGCTGTCCAGCTTATTCATTAGGGGGCCGTCCAGGCACTCCTCTTCTCCACAGGCCGCCACTCCCCCGGGCTCCAATTGTCTCGCGCGCGCGCGTAGTAGATGCCGGGAGCATGACGCCAGCAGCGCTTGCGCACTAGATGCCACGATCGCCGGCATCTAGTGCATATGAAAAGAACTGGTGCCTGGGGGAGTGGCGGCCTGTGGAGAAGAGGAGTGCCTGGACGGCCCCCTAATGAATAAGCTGGACTGCTTGTCCGTTGATCGGACATTAAGTATGTTAGGTGTCATATGCTATAGCGCCAATTACTGAAGTTTGATTAATGCCAGGACTTTGAAATGGGCAGCATTAGAAAGGGGCCGGGGAGTAGATTCAGTAGGTATGTTTGGATGGGGGTACTAATTTGGGGTGACAGGTCCTCTTTAAAGAGGACCCGTCACCTGTAAAAACAGCACTAGGAGCTGCATGCTAAAGTGCTACAACAGATGCAGCAGTGTTACAATGATAGCGTTATTGGGAACCTCTTCATCATTTCACAGCAGCACAGCACTGGGAATTGTTAGTAAACGGCAGTGCAGCATGTACCAAAGATGTAGGAAACATGCAGCTGTGGCAGAGTCTGCAGGTGAAGGAATGGAACAAGGTAGACATTCACCAATTGGAGGGAACAAACAATATATGTATTTTCGCTCTCTGCCTTTCCCTCCCTTGTCTACGAGCAGCAGAGCACTGGAGAAACCAGCAGAGCAGTATTGGACACAGCAGTGTAGCCCGTATCACAGAAGAAGCAAACGTAAGCAGCTATGGCAGAGTCTACAGGAGAAGGAGGGTATTGAGCTAAATATAACCCAATATAGGCACAATGGAGAGAACCCAAACTAGATTTATTTTTGCTCTCTGCTCTCCTGCTCCATTGTCTTATTGCAGCACAGTGCTGGAAACACCAACAGGGAATTGTTTGTACAAAGCATTTCTCCCTGTATTAGAGGAAATGATGCAGCTATGGCAGAGTCTGCAGGGGAAGCAGGGAATCGAGTTGTCTGTATTACAATATAGACCCAATGGATAGAAGCTATATTCAGCAGGAATGTGGGTGATAATACACAGGTAGTTAAATATGAGCACAGTTGGAAGGATATCGCAGGGACTCTATCATCAGGGATATGCATTTTAGATATGTAGGAAGCTATGATGCTACTTAAGACCTAGTAAAGGCAGCAGCATCCCGGACATACAGATCTCACATCCAACTATTGCAAACTTTATATCCAGAAGTGTTAAAGGAAACCTACAATTTGATTTGATGCATTATAAAGCAAACATACCTTGAGAATGCTGTAGCTACACTGATGCAGGATCATATCTTGGTTAATCCCTGTGCTGAGTCGTTTTGCTGATAAAACAATTATAAAATTATGATAATGTCTGGCTTCTGTAGCTGGGTTCAGCGCTTCTCCTAGCACATTAGTTATGCAATGCATCAAAGGATGATGTCATCCCTGGGTTGTGCCTGAAGGCAGAATAATCAATTGCTGCACCATCCCCCGGCTGCTGTGTATGAGTGATCCAGCTCAGGTAGATTAGTTCTGTCTGATCTGAGCCCTGTGTCTGATACAAGCTTGTGTAACTTGTGCAATCATGCAATCCAGCTTTCCCCAGATCCTGAACATTATAATTATTTTTTCAGCAAAACCACTCAGCACAGGGATTAATCAAGGTATGATTCTGCATCAGTGTAGCTACAGCATTCTCGAGGTATGTTTGCTTCATAATGCATCAAATCAAAAGGTAGGTTTCCTTTAAAATGAGTAGATGAATAGAGTGTAACGTGTTTTAAATACTAATAGAGACAGTTTAAATACTAATAAAGACAGATACATAATAGAAATACTAATAGAGACAGATACATAATAGAAATACTAATAGAGACAGAAACATAACTATAAATGCGCAATGAATTTCATTATTGTCTCACATACACTAAATCTAGGTCTTTCTTTTATTCTGCTACTAGTCAGTGCTATCCCCCACAGCACTCACCTCCTTACAGTCCATCTTCAGATCCTGTCCATTGATTTCAATCTTCACAATGACGACCTCATAGTACCACTCCTTCCTGATTGGTGTGTACCATATATTACCTACATACAAGGAAGGGTCAATCCCACCAATGACCTAAAGAAACAGGATACATTCTGATTTTATTCGAGTCTTCTCCTGACATGGGTTATGACTGTAACACATATTACCACGATTGATGAGGGCATGTTTATGGTTGGACTCCACCACATAACCAAATTGAAAGACGAATGAAGATCACTGTCAGTCATACGGTAGTGACATATTCTCATGAGAATATAAGGATCAGGAATGTTGAAATATATAACTACTGATCCTTCTCTCTCCCGAAACCTTTCATTGGGTAAAAGGGTTAGCGGGGCCCCATGGACCTTGGATGGTCAGCCATGGTCAGATGCTGTGGTTAATGTAATGTGTATGTCTAATTTATGGGAATACTATGACTATACTCACCATACTTCCTCCTACTGAGGCTGATGTGTTCCCCTCCTTGATGGGGTATCCGGTCCCACACAACTGTAGTGAGAAGATATTTGGGACCCGCGTTTGCTTTACAAGAGAGTCAAAGAACGGTTCAAGGGAGTCATCCGGCTGAAAGAAGATGAAAGTGGAAGGTGACTATAAATTCAAGGAATACACAATTATTGTCAGATATTGTATATCTTAACTATAAGGCAAAGTTACTTAGGAGAACATTTACAATTTTGCCCCAAACACACAGGTAATCTATATAGAATCAGTTCTTAGCAAGCTCCTGGTATGCTCTTTTTCTGAACTCTGTATTCTGTTTTGACCCTTTGCTCATATTCAGACTATCCTTTTGCCTTGTGATTTTGTACTGCACTTGTTCTCTCGCTACTCACCTGTCTCTGATGACTAATCTTTGTTCATATTGGGGGTCATTTACTAAGGGCCCGATTTGCGTTTTCCCGATGTGTTACCCGAATATTTCCGATTTGCGCCGATTTTCCCTGTATTGCCCTGGGATTTTGGAGCACGCGATCGGATTGTGGCGCATCGGCGCCGGCATGCACGCGACGGAAATCGGGGGCGTGGCCGAGCAAAAACCCGACGGATTCAGAAAAACCGCCGCATTTAAAACAATAAAAGTGTCGCTTGGGACGCGCTTACCTTCACTTGGTCCGGCTCGGTGAACTTGAGTGCGTTCAGATGCTTTTCAGCGGGGCAGCGCCACCTGGTGGACGTCGGAGGAACTACCTTGATGAATCCCGGCTGGACCCGAACCCACCGCAGAGAACGTGCTGCTGGATTGCGAGCGGACCGGGTAAGTAAATCTGCCCCATTGTCTTTGTCTCTGTGTTTTGCACTTTGGCACATGAAGGGAACGTTGACGAGTTGTCCCTTACCGCTTACGGTAAGCAAGCCAAAGAGGCAAAGGCAGCTGTGAAGGGGGCTTAGTCTAAGAACCCACTGTCATTGTCTGTATTTCCTGTCTGTTACCAGAGCCTGCATTGCATTATTAATATCAGATTGATGAAAATATGACATTCCCTCCATTGATAAACTGATTCTGTTTCCCACACAGTGGATTTGTAGTGGCTGATCTGTGTTACAGCAGCTCAGTTCTAATTCAATTGAATGTGGGTCTCTGTAACATGGTGCCCATAATAAGATATCAAAATCAAGCATGATAACCATGGCCACTTACTCATAAAATCCAGGCACCAACCCTATAATAATCTTATTATGCTAATGAGCCCAAAGGGCTTTGGGGTGTGTTACCAGAGTCCTTCCGTGCCCTCACAGTCTGCAGACCTCATTGCAGCACAGGAAGTTTCAGCACACAGCTGGAGGGAGAAAGTTCTCATGCACAGTGTAACAGCATATGAATCTGCAGCATCTTCAAGCTTATTTGCATAATTATACAAGTTGATTTTAGAAGGAAGGAGGCCATGAAAAACAAATATAAGAAGATTACCATAGTTACGATGCCTGGATCTATGAGTAAGTGTCCCTGGTTTATCATAATGGATTTGGATGATCGTTTTCCTTTAAGGAGACCATCCCCTATAGACCACTTTGCAATCCCAAAAGAAACCATACTGTATAGGATACTATACTCACCCTTGCAATCTCTGCATAGGCAAGTCCTAGAATTCCCTCCCAGTTGGAGCCATTGATGAAAAACTTATCAGAGTCAGTTATAGCTGCAATATTTGCCGTGACAGTGACATTGGGGCCATGTGGGATCGTAACCAAATCTGTACCCAATTCTCCCTCCCATTTTCCCTGAGTGTATGGAACGTACACTCCTCTTCGGACATCCCGGTAAGTCCTGGACCTGTAAACACAAAGGAAGAGAGTGATCTACATGTTATAAGCCTTGTATCACCAAGTCCAAGGTTTCAACAGGGCAGAAATTATCTCCAAGTTACATTTCTTCCATATAAATCCAGCTTGTCAAAGCAAAACCCTATGAACACCATGAAGATCATCACCCTCATCATCAAGCAACTCCTAGTGTTTACCTAGATGATCCATATTAATCGATCCTGTGCCACATATAATAAATTATTAGTCGTTTTCTTCACCCGGCGCGGGTATAGATAATGGCAAGCGCGCCAGCTGCTGTTTGCTACTGTTTCCATAGCTACTTGGCGCTCCATCTGTCTCATATCGCTATCCAGATATTTTAACTCTTTAACTCAGAATATGTCATTGGGGTTTGCTTATTGTATCGGTACGATGGGGGATAAATCCAGTATATGCAGCTACATACTGAGACTGGTGCATTATTATTTCTATCCTATGGGTGTTCACATGAAGGGCGTTGGCTCATGCATCGTTGTTATAGATGATCAACAAGTTAGGGGATACAAATCTGATCAGTGGGGGTCTGACAGCTAAAACCCCTACCAATCATCAGAACAGAGGTCCTAATTGATGGATCAGCAAGCAAAACACGTGTCCTGCTCCTCTTATTGTCTATTGTGGTGCCGGAAATAGCCAAAACTGAAGCCTCTTGATTTTACCTCATCAGCCAGACATTCCTGACCATAAAATGGCCGCTGAAGTAGGATCATGTGATCTCTAACTATCCATGAACAATCGCCCTGCTAGGACCTCATGATAGGTTTCATGAATATAAGATCAAGGTCCTGGAAGGGCAATTGTTCATGGACAGATAGAGATCACATGACCCTAAGAGGGAGGTTGAATCTTTGGAACTGCAGGGGATGGGGAAGATAAGTGTTAAAAAGAACTAATCTTCCCCATCCCCTGCAGTTCCAAAAATTCACCCTCCCTCTTAGAGTCATGTAATCTCTATCTGTCCATGAACAGTCGTCCTTCCAGGACCTTGATCTTATATTCATGAAAACTATCATGAGGTCCTAGCAGGGCGATTGTTCATGGACAGATCCTAATGAGATCACATGACCCTAAGAGGGAGGGTGAATTTTTGGAACTGCAGGGGATGGGGAAGATTAGTACCATCTTTTTAACACTTAGAACAGCATTCAAGTCATACAACCCCTTCAAGTGAATACAAATAACGGGAATGTCCAGTGACCGATACATTCTTCTTTTCCATCTTCCATAATATTGCAGCGGATGCACCATTCACTTCCGGAATGGAATTGATAGAATACCAGATTATATAAGTCAGTGATCTCACAGGGGATGTGTGATCTAGCACTGGTTTACAAGAGCTTTTGTCTGCTGTGCCAGAGATATAATACAGGGCACCACTAAATTGAGGTCTGTAGATTACTGATGGCCTTACAAGTCAATAGCCGGGTTCCCACCGGGCTCCTACTTTTATTAGATATATTTCTGGAACATAGAGAGAGTATATATATATATATATATATATATATATATATATATATATATTACAATAATGTATACATATGATCTCATATCATCTATAGCAGTAGTTTAGATGTAGGCAGTATTATTAGAGCACTTTTGTGTCCCCAAGAGGTGTATAGGGATCATGTGACTGAACTCTTGAAAAATGGAGAAATACTCGCTCCTAACCCCTTTTCACCAACATTTGGGGAGAGCTTGTTAAGTAAGCAGCTTATCTACCTGGGCTGCCACCCTAGTGGGGTATCCCTCAACCCCAATTTTGAGAAGATGGGCCAGGGCTACAAGGGCGTTAGATGTTCTGATGGCCAAACACATCCCATCTAGACCATAGAAAGGACATGCTATTCATTTTGGCACCGTAAAAAGTCCTAAAAATAACACAATTCAACTTGGGACCAACAATACCCCCCTCCCCCAGCCATTGTGCATTTTGTACATGTGTGTGTAATCTATCATTTTTGGATCAAGCGCTATAACATTTCCTTGAATATTCGGTTTATAATTATGGTTCCCTGCAGTCCCACAATGACAATATTGTTATTTTTTTTAGGCAGGATTTACAGGTTAATTAGATAAATATGGAACCATAGCAATAATCTCATCACCCGTCTTATTACTAACAAGCACCACAGGGACCTAGTCCTGCAGTCACTGTGGAAACCATGTCACAGGTTACAGCGAGGGCCCGACACCTGCGGCATCCTGTGTATCTGCTCCTCTAGCTTTATCATCATCCTAAATCATGCCCAAGGAAGGCAAAATATCTACTGAACTAATATCTAAGCCAAAGACTGACAGTAAAAGAGAAATGGGGATTATACCGGAGAGATATATATATATATATATATATATATATATATATATATATATAGGCCTCATAACCTCCCTACAAATCTCCATACCAATGGCAACTCTAAGACCACAAACATCAGTATTTCCTTATACTACAAACTCTAACCATCATTACCTATAAGTAGTACGGACAATAGATTAGTACTATTTACTAATTCACTTTATTAGTACAACATATATAACAGCACATTGTCACCTAAAAACATGGATATAAAATTCCATGTGGTGGTCACAAAAGGCATAATCCTATTACAAAAAAAATGTATGTCCTATACTCCACATACATAAGCTTTTTGCGTAAAATAGTACAAGAAAGTATCACAAAACAAATCACCATTACATATGTCATCTACCATCAAAACCCATCATAATAAGCCAGGGGCGTTACTCATAGATCCAGGCACCAGGACCGTGGTAATCTCCTTATATTGGTTATTAATGCCCTCCTTCCTTTCACTACAGCTTCTCTGAAACCCTCACTTATCTTGGGATCGGGAGTCCGTTGGGTCGGGTCCTTTCTGTATCTAAATTGAATTGAGATTGTACTGCATAAGGTCAACCACTTTCCATTCAACTCTATACAAGCATATATAGGGGCAAAAAGTTATGGACACCAAACCACCAGATCCTCAAAAATGCTTGGTCATGATAGGGGTTTTCCCACAAAACAAGTTACGCCCTATCCACAGGATAAGGCCTAACCACTTATCGGTAGGGGTGTCAGTGATGAGAACCCCAGAGATCACAAGAAAGGGGGTCCGAGGTACCTCTGTTGGACCCCTTTTTGCTCCCCCAGATGAGCTGAGCACGGCCAGGCCGCCCCATTCATCTCTATGTAGCTGGACAATCTCAGTCAGCTAGATAGAGATGAATGGGGTAGCCCCGTCATGTGTGGCCGGCTGCTACGCTCATCTCGGTGAGCGACAAAGGCTAAGACGGAGGTACATCATGACCCCCACTGATCAGCGAGTTAGGCCCTATAATTGTTTCACGGGAAAACCCTTTAAAGCTTTTTCAGGCCGGGTCTCTATGAGACATTTTTGGTGTAACTCTCTATGGCTTTTCTTCTACACAGCTTATGGCCATCCATTGTGCAGGTAAATGCTTTGAGGGTGACACTGTTCTCCAATATAAGGATGGGAGAGGGTTTCACCAACTGGACCTACACAGATTAGTAGTGATCCTAGGGATGGCGGAAACATGCAGCCAGGTCGGGACCTTCTGAGCACCGATATTCTGCCTTCCGTCTTCCATAGTGAACAATGATGCATAAAAGGCACAACATCTACTGATTTGTGCGGAAGCCCGGAGTCTTATTTGCCAAAGTAGGAGACACCGGTATTGTAAATGGTACAATGGAAAGGCTTCACTTACCTCTGCCGATGATAGTATCGCTTCAGAAAGGGGTGAGGGGCTGCACCCACTGCAAAGTTACTGCTTCCAGTATCCACCAGAATGTTGAGCTGTAACATAAAGATAGGAAATATTACACATTCACAAATATTAAGTGTAATAATTAATGAATTCTGTTAATTAAATAATGACTTACAGTATGTAATTTGTGTCATGGAAGGCTATGCACACCTGGGTTACACATTTTTATCACTGCTGCAATTTTTAATAGTGGTTAGAACAATTTTACCAATGTGGAAATCCCCTGCTAAATACCTGTCACAGCCGTGCAATCCCCGAAAATGCCGGAAAATCCAACGAAAGTGCGGACCCTTAATAATAAGCCCCTATATGTCTCCGTGGTTACAGACTACACTATAAACCCTGCCAGTAGTCAGACCATGCAGTCATGAATTACTCTTTGTATTGCCCGATGTTCTTCCTGCTGAACTGCACAATAACAGACAGAGCTAAGGCACCAGTGGAAGGAAGGGTCCCTGGACCCCTGTATAGGCATACAGTGGGATACGTGACTGAACCCAGCCTAATTTTTTTCATACTTCGGTGTACAGACCTGGAGACATTTTTGGTAGGACGTGATTTTGGGGACTGTATGACCTTATGATTATTTTTTTAATAAAATTTTTTATGTATTACAAAATGGCAATTGAATGGCATTTCGAACATTTGGCCACTAATTTCTGTTATGGGTTCACCACCCAGGATTAGCCATTTTAATATTTTTATAGATTTATAGATTGGGACGGGATACCTGACATGTTTATGATTTTATTTATTTTTATATCAGTTCTAGTTAAAGGGAGTCATTAGAATTTTTTTTTTACTACTTTTAACCCTTGGGTTTCTGATCGTTAATCCTTGGCATTCTGATCGTTCCTACCATATACTGCAATACCACAGTATATCTGTATATGCAGAATTTGCTATGGATCTGTTACACTCTGCCACTGGCACACTGTTACAGAGCTTGCCAGGCTGCAGACTCCAGGCTGCCATGGGAGGGGATCCTCTCTCACTGATGATGTCACCGGGAATGATGAACCAATACAAGATGGCGCCACCATTGGACATGTGTTTTGTTTACTGGTGTACTGATGTATCATCCACCCCAGCCCTGCTACAACCGTTCATGGTGGACGGATGTAGCAGAGATAAGGTAGACATACGTCGTGAATAAACCACATCATCTGCGCTACATCTGTCCACCACAGTTTTGATACATATGTCCACAGTTGACAGATTTAGCAGAGCTGAGGGTGAGATGTAGTAGTGCTGAGAAGGTGACAAGCTGATGATGTCCGCAGTTCTTTTTCACACTAATGCCTACACACAACCCCTGGTTGTGAGTAGAATGAGACTAAGGAGTGTAGGAGGTCGTTCTACATTCACATAATAAGGCTAATGCTTGCAAGGGATCTTTTTGGATTATTTTGTGGGGCAGACCACGAACTTCCCTCAAAAATACAATCTAATAAATGCCTTGTGAACCCAGCCGCACACACAAACACATGCGGTACAATTAAGAATTTTTTTTTTCCGGTAAGTTCACAGACGTCATAATGTAATATGACAGATCCTATTGAAAATCAATGTTGTCTGGTGGGCAGTATTGAGTATCATGTGACGGAAGAGAAAACCATTTATGACCATACATATGATCAGCCATTAGAAGATGAAGGAATGTACACAATATACTGGTAACATTAGAATCTGAAAGACCTTAATGCAACTAATGCATCATGACGGACAGGAGAACCAATTTATGAGTGATGGGAAAGTCAAGAACACGGCTAGTTAAAGGGGTTTCCCATAATAAACATTTATTACCTATCCATGGGATGGTTGGAACTTTGACTTCTGAAACCTCAAGGAGGATTGGAATGTGAGTGTATCAGTCAGTCCTCCAGCAATCTGACATTGTTGTGTGAACAAGTTACATATCGATCTATGAATTATTTATCAAAATAAGGGACATGTTCCTTCCAAAGTCAATGATCCCAAATCCAGAGGATAAGGGGGTTGCCGACTAATGGGTGTCTTACCCATGGGACCATTAATCGGGATAATGGGGGTGGGAAACCTCTGTGTGATTGAAGTACTGATGCGCACAGCTAGCACCTTGCAGCTTTACTCAAGTGGATGAAACACCAAGTAAATTTTCAGTTCCCTGTTCTCTTTCTGTCTGGTGGTCCCAATGATCTAAAACTTCAGCGGGTAAGGAATATGTATATTTTGTGGGACAACTCACAAGATAAAGGGAAATTTTCTCATTCTGGAGATAACAAGGTTTAATCTCCATAGGTAAGAAGCCTTTTTTATCAGGAGAATTAGGAATCTGTAGAGTAGCGGAGCTCAGGCGCTGATCACAGCAGGAGGAGCAGAGGGCATCAAAAATTGCCTAGATGCTTCTTACAGCAAAGTAACCTTGATGGTTAGATTATAATATAGAATTGTGTTCCCTTATATCCATTCCTTTTCCTTATTCCTTGTCTTCCTTGGTTGAACTTGATGGACAGACTAATTTTTCTTTTAACCACAGTAAAATCACAATCCTCAATCTTCTTTTATTATAGGTTTCAATGCCCACATTTCATCGAAATAGAAGTTTATAAAATATTGGAATGAGCTTGAGGCGGCCGCCTGGCACTGCCCCGGCCACCTGGCACTGACTGCAGAGCGATCCAAGAGCCGGTGACGTTACCAGCTCTCTCCTCGAATCTTGCACATTTGCGAAAATAACTTTCCCTGCGCTGTTGGCTTGCTGCCCAGCACAATATTTTCAAAGAGAGCCGGTGACATGAGTAATAATCATCTACCATCAGGAAATCTAATGGTAGATGACTTTTTAACACAAGTGTGAACACAGTTTATCCAGCAGTCATCCAATGGGTTAATGTAATATTAAAGGAGGAACAGACCTCATTGTATGGTGCACATCTAGCAGTAATCCAATCCAGTGCTGTGAGGTACGAGGCGCAGCAATCAGCAGTCCTCCCTGACCTCTCCAGTTATCTCAATCCATATTTTCCATTAGTCTCATTTTTAAGACATTTACGACTTTTCGTCTCCCGCTGGATAGTGCAGGTTTACCATAAGCTTCATTAACTCGGGATGTGGTTGGGTGATTTTGGCACAGATCACATTGTATAGGATACAGCTATTGTCCGTGACGTGCTTTATGGTGGAGAATAGCTACCCTGATGTGATACACGGTATAACGTATGCACCAATAGTTATGCAGCTTATGCACTTTTATATCCTAAATGTAGTATTATGTTATGTATACTTATGTACAATTATATCATATATACTAATACACTTATGTTCTATTTTTTATGTTATATATACTTATGTAACAATTATATCATATATACTAATACACTTATGTTCTATTATGTTATATATACTTATTTACAATTATATCAAATATACTAATACATTTACGTACTATTTTGTTATATAAACTTATTTTCTATTATGTTATATAAATGTATGTACTATTATGTTATATATACTTATGTACTATAATGTTATATATACTTGTGTACTATTATATGAAATATACTAATAAACGTATGTACTATTATGTTACATATACATGTGTACTATTATGTTACATATACATGTGTACTATTATGTTATATATACATGTGTACTATTATGTTATATATACATGTGTACTATTATGTTATATATACATGTTATATATACATGTGTACTATTATGTTATATATACATGTTATATATACATGTGTACTATTATGTTAAATACACTTATGCACTTATGGTATGTTATAATTACTTATGTAAGTACTATTATGTTATAATTACTTATGTATGTACTATTATGTTATATTTACTTAAATACAATACGTCTTAGGAACACGTTCTTTTTTTACCACAAACTATAGACCTCTCATTTGTGGCTGATGTACCCTCGGCATGTAAGGTCCAGTTACACACATCTGCCAAATTTTGTGACAGGTCCTATCCCTGACCATGTTTATGGCTCGGGCAATTGGCTCTTACACGGGGCCTTTAGCCTACATGCACACGGCCATATTCTATAGGTGCTTGCAGTCCGTATTCCAGTTATCCTCAAACTTACAGGTATTTAGAAAATTAGATTGCCAGCCTTTGTGAACACGGATTGATCTTATTGGCGATAAATGCTGTGCTATAGGTTGGCACTGGAAATAAAGGAAATATTCCTTTAAGCTGAGAACCTAACACTGATTCCCAGGGTGGATTTTACACCTGGATTCCTTTGGCACTGCTCAATTCTTTCCATTGCTCAGAAGCTCTGACAAAGGGTTTCTTCGGAAGTGGCATTGATTTCAGTGAAATCTTACCAGGCAAGTGCATGCAGTAAGTGATAGTTCTAATGATGAAGACTCCTTGAAATGGAAATTCCATCCATCCCGAGTCAGAAATCTCTGACCTGGGCTGTAACAATTAAAGCAACAATCCAATCAAGAGCTCAGAAATAATATATAAGTCATTGCCTATAAAGGGGGGGAGCAAATTTTGCTTCCTGGCTGCTTTTTTTAGCTGAGCTTTATTAATGCAGTGTATACTGGGGGGTCAGAGGTAGTCTGAGACACACCCCCTGCAGCATTAGTGGTTCAGGCTTCTGAACTTTCCCCCTATCCCTGTAGATCTGCCCCTTTGATTGGCTGTTATCACAGGTTGACCATGGAATATATTACCAGATGGATAATTTACTAAGAAATTACAGGGATTTCAGGGGTATCAAATGTCTCAATCAGTGACTGGCTGCAGCGGTTAAGTAGGAGTGTTTCCTGCATAAGTCAGCACTGATTGGATAATCTCAGAGTGTTAAGTGACACGCCCCTAACTAAGAACACCCAGCTGCCAATGTATTCATAAACCTTTCGGAAGAATAGCAGAAGAAGAGTACAACACCGAGTGATAGAGTAATAGAGATGCCAGGCAAGGGATGTCAAGATGATCACATGAATGGGAAGAGGTCCCATTCTCGCTAATAGGTAGAGCAGCAGGACGAGGGTCTACCCTGCCGCTCCATTCAATAGTATGGGAGTACTGGGAATCTCTGGCGTTCTTATTCACTTTCAAACATATTATACACTCATGTGCACACATTTATGCACAGTTATTTACATTTATACATAGAGTATATACTCATCTAATACACATATACAGTTAATATACTTCTGATACACAGCAACAGTGTATACACATCAAATACAGACATAGAGTATATACACATGACATATGCAGATACATATACTCACACATGCAACAAAAACACACATGCATACAATACCACATACAGTACAGTATATATATATATATATATATATACACACACACACCAAATACAGCATGTACACATCATATATACACACATACAGCACATACAGTATATACAGAGCACACACCACACATACACCATACACACACTCACATACCAAATACTGCATGTACACATCATATATACACATACAGCATATTCATCCTACACATCAAGCACAGTTTTTGTTGTCAAAAATCATCAAAATTGTATTATGTTAAAAAGACAGAAAATTGTTGAGACAAATAGACTGTACTGGAGGGACACACAGCAACATCAGGGCAGGGCAAGCTGGAAAAACGGGAATTTACAATCACAGAATCTAATACCTCATGTGGTGTCAGTGCCACCTCTTTAACAACACATCAAGAACACCAAAGGTCTCATACTAGTACATCACATACAGTAGTATTATCACAACCAGTGTTCTATACTGCAAATAGAGGATGTTTCCTTTGATAAAAAGTAAGTAACTTATATGGGCAACATGGGTAGCGAAGAAATCACAGATAATAAAGTGCTTAGTGAATATCCTCTGTTGCTGTATCATTCCATAGCTTTACAGTGCCAAAAAATAATCAATGTTACTCAGCTAGAGAGGGAAAGACATTCTACCCCACTCTATGGAGCAGATTTATCAAGCTGTCTGAAAGTCAGAATATTTCCAGTTGCCCGTGGCAACCAATCACAGCTCCCCTTTAAAATATTCATGAGCACTGGTAAAATGAAAGCTGAGCTGTGATTGGTTGCCATGGGCAACTAGAAATATTCTGACTTTCAGACAGCTTGATAAATCTGCCCCTATATGTGCAATATACAAGACAATAAAGGAGAACTTAATGCATATTACCTCTGCTTGGATGACTAACACCCGATGCACGTTTTGGCACACTGCCTTCATCTGGGGGCATACAGTACCATATACACACATACAGCATATATACACACATATAGGGGGAGATTTATCATTAGGCAGGATTTTGAGGATGGCAGGTTTCCTACAGTTGGATTTATAGTCGGGTGTATGTGCTGTGTTACCTGCCTTCTGATGTGACAATCAGCTGTGTGTGCTCTATGTGAATAGACTGCACCAATTTCTCGTATGTTTAACATCTGCTGAATTTCTGCCTTTTTGCGATGTTTTTGCGCAGGAAATTCTCAGACACCTCCAACATAAAATTGAGCAAAAACTTCAAAATTGAACAATTTTCCCCCAGTAGTATCAATGGACCCACATGTCTTATGTGCGATTAAATTTGTGTTCGTATGAAAATTCTCAGTTGATAAATGCGGTGTTGCACACTCTGTGGTGTATTTTTTCCACCATTGCGTGACTTTAGAGTTGCAGGTTTTTCCTCGCTAAAAAAAAACCCTGCAAAAACGATGTTTGCGCAAACATTTGTCACAATTATATGCCAAGAAGCTCCATAGGACTAATGATAAATCTCCCCCCCATAGAGTGTACAGAGTACATGTCAGGAAGTAGAAATGATTGGTTACTGCCCGGGGCGAGCATGCGATTGTGCGTATGAGACCTTATGCTGTACAATGTGTAGAATAACATGTATATAATGGTGCACATCCTCCATTCTTTAATGTGTGTGTCAGAGGCCGGGGCCCCATGACACTGCAGGCCCCATAGAAGCTGCTATGACTGCTAACACTGTAGTTACCTCTGTAGCCCTTGGGCAGAAAGTACCCAAAACTGCCACTCCACCCTTCAGTGAGAAGCATACCCCTATTCTCTGGAATGATGGGAGTCCCATTCTGGTGATTGGCTGGATTTGCCCCGATTAACTTGTTATCTTCTATCATGTGGATAACTTGCAAACTTGGTACAACCCCTTTAACTATATAACCTGCATGGTGAAAAGTGCTGGCTACGACACCTTGCCTGTGGAGGGAGCACGGACATCCAGCGGCCACTTCCCGTGCTAGTGCTAGTGTCCCGAGGAACAGATGTGACAGCAGAACAGCAGGGTTACACTCAGGTCATCCTCTATTATGCTCCAGTTCCCACATTCCCTGCTCGTCCACATTCCATATTTCACTTTCCTGCCAGGAAACTAGAAAACTGCACAAACTCTGTGATGAAGTAGTGTAACCTACAATGGGATCTACATGGTAAACACTGAGGGGTCATTGCGTGACTGAGGTTAGTATAGGAAGCAGAACGGCATCAGATATGACCTGATAATATGTAATCTGCAGGCTCAACTATGGAACATAGTGATCTCTTATACAGCCAAAAAGTTATGCACCCCTAGTCCATGACACAACACTGACTACTATAGAGCTGTAATATAACATTACCTTTTTTGTAACACAATACTAAGTGTATAGAGTAACTTTTAACAAAACCAGGGGTGTACCTCAAAGTTGCTCACCCCCAAAATATATGCCATGTTACCCCCCAGCTATATAATGTATTGTCTATAGTACTAGTCTTCTCATGAGGGAGTGAGGCTATAGGAGTGCTGTAATACTCCTAGGCACGGGGGCGACTGAAACCTTTAAGACCCTGTAAGTAAAACCTGGAGATTGCTTAAATATAAATTCCTTTACGTTGTAAAACTCTTATAAAAGTAGTAGTGATCTAATAATAAAGCTGCAGCACTAAGAGAATCTGGACTACTGTTGAGGACAGTCTGCATTCTGTGCATACAGTGACATGACGTAGTCTGGGTTCGCTTGAGGATTAAAGGAAATCAAACACTGAAGAAACATAAAAAACAAATAAATAAATGTCTTGATCCTGGGGCTGTCCATCACTAGTTTTGACAATAAAATAAAGTTTAGAAATTAAAATAAAAATAAAGTTATATTTAGCAGCTCGGAGAGCGGGGACAAGATGTCCGGTGCTCCGGGCTGCTGATTATGCACGCCCTTGCTGGGAACATGGGAGAGCGAGGTGACATCAAGTGAGAGGCATGAATTCAATTCAGCATGAGAGAGGGAGGTCATGTCAGGCAAGAAGATGAACTCGTGCCTTTCTCCTGACGTCACCTCCCTCTCCCAACATGGGAAAGGGCGGCGTAGGGACATGCATAATTAGCAGCCAAGAGCACCGAATATTTGTCCCTGCGCTCCGAGCAGCTAATTATAACTTTCTTATTTAGGTGAACCCGGCAAGATGTAGAGGAGCGGTGGTGAGTATTTGTAGGTTTTTTAAAATGTTTTTTCATGGGATTTCCATTAAAAGAAGACAAAAAACAGTGACCAGTGGCCAATATGCAAATATATACCGATATATCATATAGATCACCTGTATAATGCCTCATTAGAACTCCAACTCTCTATAATGCTAAATAGAATTATTCCCCCTCTTTGGCCTCTTAACATCCCCTTATACCAGCACAATGATTACATAATACTTGTCTCTCCCCAGCAGGTCTATGGTATCAGTAGCAGATGCGATTACATAAATACATTGGACCTATCCCTGTCTAAGCCATTGATAGTAGAGGCACATGGGGAATGGTGGAGCTCCTTGCTTTATCATTGTGATCAACTCACTCCACATCCATAGGATGGAGACAGAGTTGAGGTTGGGACGTACTTCCTGCCACATTGGACAAAGGGACAGCACCCGAAATCACAGTTAGGTGATATTTATCATGTTTCCATTCAATGACTACAAGCAGAGGTCCTAAAAACAGTAAACATCTGATACACATAGCACAAAAATATTCCATTTGTGTAAAATGTGCATTACTGGGCCCTGACTGCAAGCAGAGATCTTGAAAATGGTAATGGGATCTTAGTAAGCTGCTAGGACTGGCATCTATGTAGCAGACAAGGAGATTTATGAGGTGCTGGAAACAATTATGACTCACAGAATGATATAATGTAATATATCGCTCTGGGAGATGTGGAAAGGATGAATCTGCTCATTCCCTGGTAATATCAACACATTGAAAAGGATTCCTCACTGATTCATCGGCCCCAAATTTTTTTGATGCTATTGTACTTCAAACATACTTCGCCCCATTCACACACTGGCATCAGGCCACGTACCGTCTGAGGAGGAGTGCCCACTCTCATCTCCACGTAATATCCTTGACCAGACTTCCCTCTCAGGTTGTCTTTCATGTCCATGAAGTTGGTCTCTTGCCCAGTGTCTTCTTCTGCCGACCTCTTGGCTCTGTTAGCCTGCGCCGCACCAAGGCCTGGATAATTTTTCAGGGGTACTTTTATAGCCATTTGCCCAGGAGCGACTGGCAGGAAGCAGGGTAAAAGCATCAGCAAGAGGCTGCTTGTACTTGCCAAAGCCAAAATCTCCATGTTCATAACCTGCGGTGGTCACCTCCCCCTACACTCACAAAGATCAAAGCAGGTGCCTTCCTGGAAGCAGCCTCAAAGCCTCCTCCAGCGCTCCATGTCAGCCAGGACTATCATCATCTTCATCATCACCCAGACCTTGAATCACTCTCCTCCCTCCTCCAGAGGATGAAGGATGCTCTAGAGGTCTGCAGGAAGGAGGACCAGGCTGAGCACATCCATGCACCAGGCCCCAGAGTCGCCTCGTACCCCCTCCCTCACCATAGCTGAGGATTTACTACATTCCAGGGTCTCCCCCCTCCTGTTGGTGCCAGGCTGAATTGTCAGTCTCCCCCTCCTTGTGTGTTGTGGAGGAGGATAGATCCATTGATGCCTGGAGGAGGAGGAGAAGGAGGAAGAGGGGAGGAGGAGGCTCCTGCAGGTCCATGGGAAATGTAGTTCCTGATGATGATTGTTACATTGTATTCAGGACGATGGAAGATCTGGGACTTGTCACACGGTACCAGCACAGGACACGGATACTGTGTCACACGTGTCATTTATAGAAGAGAACAGTGTAACATTATACTGAACATGTTATACAAGAAGGAGGCTGCTGCTCTTTCAGACATCCCTGATATTTATTCACTGTGTTTATATACAGGCAGTCCCCGGGTTATATACAAGATAGGGTCTGGAGGTTTGTTCTTAAGTTGAATTTGTATGTTAGTCGAAACTGTATATTTTATAATGGAAGTTCTAGACAATTTTTTTT
This sequence comes from Engystomops pustulosus, assembly GCA_019512145.1. Taxonomy (NCBI): domain Eukaryota; kingdom Metazoa; phylum Chordata; class Amphibia; order Anura; family Leptodactylidae; genus Engystomops; species Engystomops pustulosus. The sequence goes on from CM033646.1 coordinate 152,841,997, forward strand.
CTTTTGCCCCAGTGACAATTGGAGTTTCAAAATTTTTGGTGTAATTGGACCAAGAATTATCAATAAAGCTTCATTACAGGCATCTTACAGATGATCATTGCAGTCTGGGACTATAGTAACATCCAGAGAGCTTCACCAGAGGTCACAGTGGGCAGAGGGGTCCGTCTGTAACTATGGGTTGTCTGTAAGTCGGGTGTCCTTAAGTAGGGGACCGCCTGTACTGTGTTCTATTTTATTTAGTACTTTCATAATATTTATTTGTTATATATAAATAAACAAGATGATTCATAGATAATAGAGAAATAATAGATATGAGATAGTTATGTAGGTAGATAGAAAGATAACATATACAGTAGGAGTTTTTTTTTTTTTAATTCAAGGAATTTGATTGTTTTTTCATATATAATATAACACTGAACAGTAGGACAGAAGTTAGGCATCATGGCCTATGAAGAAAAGACCGGACACAGCCGGTTAACATATAGCAATGGTTGTAGCAGGATAATTAAATTATCCAATTTACAATAAGCAGATCTTAAGCATTATGGAACAATACAGAAGTTTACCTTTATCAGAATAAAAGGGAAAAAAACACAAAGCAAGGATAAGTTCCAGGCATTCAGGCGGAAATAAGAGGGTACAATGGCATAATGGGCGGATGTACTGGCTCTGTAGCCAAAGGGACCAGTTTCTTTGAAAGGACACCACAGTATGACTCTGGTCGGCTAACAATCATTTGTAGGCAAAAGTAGAATTAACGACCTCAAAAACCTCAGTGGTGGCCGGGCAACAAGGATATTTCCAATGCCGAGTAATGACTAGTATGGTTGACATAAGGAGGTGGACTACAACCCTTCTATGGGATGGATCAAAGATACGGAGCCCCTCAAAGAGGAGGTATAGCTTTGGCTGCAATGTAATTGATTTGTTGGTGAGATTACGAATTGTAAGTTTGATTGCATCCCAAAGCGAGGGAATCTGGTTATAGGACCATAGAGTATGTAGGAGGGACCCCATATTCCCAAAAAACTCTACCATCTGAGGGAGGTCTTAATTGCCGCCTTTGAGTGGGCGTCAGTGGTGCCGTATTACGGGGCACCTCCTCTCTCAGGTGCCAACATGTGCCCGCCATGCTACGTTCGTGTGAATGTATCTTAATGGTATTTATCACTATAATCCCATATGCATCACCTCAAGCCTATAGACCAGTGGTGGCACTCAGAGCCCTTTCTCTGGGCACCCAGGCCATCACCAGAGAGGACTCCAGGTATCTTCCCATAGTCCCAGACAGCCCAGGACTTGCTGTGCACAGAACTATTTTAAAGTGACAGCGCTACCTGGGACTACTGGAGGAGTGGGAAGGTGTGGACAGATTTGGATTATCATTATAGCTCCTGCTCCTGCCCTGACAATTCTTCCTGTTTATGGAACCCCCGGAGAGAAGCTACAATGATCATCCAAATTTCTTAGAAGAGAAGGGAGTATAAATCACAAATTAAATTTCTGTGTTGGCACTTTGCGATAAATAAGCAGGTCTTGGTTGTAGTTTGGGCACTCGGTCTCTAAAAGGTTCGCCATCACTGCTATAGACTATTACCCCATGTATCCCCCTTCAATATAAAATTACCCTTCAGGCCCCCACGTCTATAGACTTACCCTTTATACCACTTCTATACATTATTACCACTCTGAGCCCACCCTTATACAACATTCTCCTCTGTTCCCATTCCTTTACTTCTGTATACTATGAATCTCTTAGTCACCTTTCCTATAGTTAATGACACATTATCAGTCTAGCAGTAGTCTGGCCAGAGATGGAAATAAAAAAAATAAAAAACTATTTAATCAGTCGGACCGTGCGCCAGATTTAACAAGCATAGTCCAACAGAATTGTGTTGCATGCACAATGTTAAAGGTGTACCAATAAAAAAAAGTGTTGCACTCTGTCGGAGAAGTGCAGAGGGCAACAGATTCATGAAGAACTGGCGCCCCCTGAATACTACACAGGACATTGCACCTAGTACTCACTGCACTATTCTTAGTAAATGTGCCCCTCTATCACACTGTCCCTAGAGATGTCATTTTGGTGAGTTTTTAACTTTTAAATTTATTTTTTTCACATTGTGTGCAGAGAGTATCCATTAATATTAACATGTTTCTTTGTTTTTTATTGCCCTCCTGTAACTGGACACAGCCCTAGAGATAAATATGAGATAGATAAAGAGACAGTAAGACAGAGATAGATAGATGCAAGATAGATAGATGATAGACTGATATAAGAGAGATATGAGATAGATAGATGGTAGATAGATATGAGATAGATAGATAGATAGATAGAATAATCCAAACCAAGGCAGAATTCCAAAAATAGTGAAAAAAGTGCAATATTTATTTCATCTCCTGCAATGTTTTAGCTGTACAGAAACTTTGTCAAGCTGATATAAGAGGGATAGAGATAGATAGATAGATAGATAGATAGATAGATATAAACAGATAGATATGAGAGGGATAGAGATAGATATGTATCTAGATATAGATGAAAGATCGATATAAGAGAGATGGTTATGAGACAGATAGATGTTAGATATGAGAGAGCTAGAGATAGATAGATATGAGAGGGATACAGTATTTACATAATGGATAGGTACTTAGATATGAGATAGATAAATAAAAATATTAGATAAAATGACAATTAATCTGAAGCTCATACAATCTTGTTACATTTACCCATATTGCCTTCTATGGATATCTATTATATCTAATATCTTCTCTTTTTCTATACACATTAGCTACATACTTACCTTCCATGTGCTAACTTCTGTATTTGCCATGATCCAGTATCTCAGCAGTCAATGCACTTACCTCTATACCGACCTCTCTAAATTCTTATACTATGTGGTCCAAAAACAAACAAAAAAAAAAAACTACAATTCCCATCAGGCCCCAGGAGTGCATGACGTCACGCTCATACGTCCTATTGACTGACAGATGAATGATCGAATCAGAGCGAGAGTTGGATCCTGTAAGCCAATCAGCATTCACAGTGGGAGGGTTCGCTCCGTTGCCAAGCTGGAAGATCCCGGAAGTGGTTGCTGTTGCTTTTGCAGGGCAACGCAGGGAGCGTCCCTGGAAGCGGAGCCGTTACTGCATGTGTCCATAGCGGGGCCTCAGGTAGGTGCACAAACATGGCTGCGGATGTGGGGGCTTATAGTGAGGAACAGGCAGTGTTATACCGCACGTCTGCTGCAGCGGTGGAGCTGTGTGCAGGCGGGGGCGCGGGATTACCAGTGGCCTGGATTATGTTCTTATCCTGCAGCAAGGACGCCCATGTGTATGATATGTGTCCCTCAGTTGCTGCAAAACTACAGTTCCCAGGATGCCCTGATAGGAACAGACAGTCAGTGCATGCTGGGACTTGTAGTTCTTTACCCAATGAGCTGTCTTCACTAGTATAGGGGGTGCAGGCATGACGTCAGAGGATCTCTGATGACATCATGCCGCCATATATCACAATGTATACATTTCTATATGAGCTCTGTAGTATCTATAGACCATCTCTGGAGGTGGGAGGTAGTGGGCATCACCTCCTGACACCCCACACTGCTATTCTATGCCGCTAGCAGAGGTAGAGGGAGGTAAATATAAACATCCTATACTTTTTTCTATGCCATTACCATCCATACCTTAAATAGAACCTGTCACCAGGTTTTACGCCAACTACCAGCCCCCTCATGTAGGGTAAATATCCTTTCTAGAATTCCTTCTTATGTGAAATCTCACCCATTCAAAAAATCGCCTCAAAGTCCGGAAAATATGACTCTTTTAATCGCTTTTTCATATGAGAGGAGTCAAGTTTAGTGGTTGCGGGGGTATTGTCCCTTCAGAGGCTCCTATCTTCTGTTCTGTAACATCTAGAAACATTCTGCTGGTGTTAAAGATAAGAATCCCATCAGGCTTATGGTTCTGTGAGCTACAGAAATGGACATACAGGCAGTAAAAGACGTAGTTGGAAATCTAAACTGAAGATAAGATCCAGTTCCTGTCTATTTTTTTAATTGCCTGTATGTCCAGATCTGTAGCTCACAGAATCATAAGCCTGATGGGATTCTTAACTTTAATATGACACCAGTAGCATGTGTTAGGTGCTATAGAACAGAAGATAGGGGCTTCTGAACTGAAACTTCCCCTGCAATCATTAAACTTGACTCCTCTCATGTGAGAATGGGATGAGGAGAGTCATATTTGGCTGAATTTGGAGGAGATTTTGAATAGGTAAACGAGTGAGACTTTACATAAAAGAGGGAATTTCTAGAAAGGTCTTTTCATACCCTCCCTGAGGGAAGTTGGAGTTTAATGGGGGTAAAACCTAGTGACAAGTTTCCTTTAAGAGATCGATATTAGAAATCCATTGAGGGTATATAACCCTGGGAAAAGCCAAAAAAACAAGGGACATGATTTATGTAGTATTTGGGTATTAGATAGTTAGTGATGTCATCTGAAGCTCTCCTGGTACCAATACTACCGACACAGAGGCCATAAAAGGGTCTTCTATGGAGGTCTCATGACTTGAAAGGGTTTTCCACATAGAAGTGACTGCTAGGACCCCAAACAATCACAAGAGCGGAGGATCTTCATGTCTCCTGCGTGGCTGGGGTGGTACTGATGTAGGACCACTTCCTTGTTCTAGGATAGGCAAGAATCAGTCACACAAGGGCCTAATGGACCCCCATTGTGGTGATAATTAGGGGTCCCCCTGCTCAGACCCGGACTAATGAGACGCTTCTTGTGTAGGAACTTCAGCGATTGGCAACCTCTGGCACATTTTTGTTGTGATGCTACAGTACAACTCCCATCAGGCACTCTGTTCTCTGAACTACAGAGCATGCTGGGAATTGTAGTTTCCCAATAGCTGAAGTTCTCTGTGTTAGCGGGTGATCCTTTTACTGTACGGGGGCGATAACCTACACAATCCAATACTTCGGCCCAAACAGAATTCGATTTGTCTCTTGTACTTGAGATTTATTGACACCACTTTAAGTTGAATAATGCAAAGAGACCATTGAACCGGAAACTTTTGTGGACCCCTGGTTCACCTGTTATGCACAGGTAAGGTACCATCCGCCATTGTCTGATTTTATTGTTAGTTCTGGACCATCAGTAATGTCTACAATGTTTCATCATGGGGCTGGGGGTCCCATAGTAGCGTCTCTTGTCCTTATATGACACATCTGGGACCACGTGTAATAGGCACCGGTGGGTAATAACGTGGTTCTCCTCAATAATTAGTCTTCCCAGGAGAGAGGAGGCGTCTGTCGCTGTGCGCTGCCTTAATCCTTTGATTGTAGGGGCTTATTAGACTGATGTCTAATATATAGGTTCTAACGAGGTTTTATTTAAAGGGATATTCCCATCTGTGGAGAAGATGATGATGATGTATTGCTGGGATATGCTGTCACTATGGGTAGTGGAGGTCTGAGCACAACCTCTTTACATGTCTTCTGCTTCACCATTATTCATCGCTTTCTTGCAGACGCCGGCTTGTATCAAGCGCCAACATGTTGGCTATTCCTGCGGCTCGGATGGGGGATCAGCTGATCCTGGAGGAAGATCACGATGAGAACTACATACCTCAAGAACACGGTCAGTCACGTGTTTCCTGTTGTCTTGTATGTTTTAGAAAATATTAGGCCTCATTCACATGAATGATGATTTTTACTTCTTTTTTTATGTTTATTTTGCATCCACTTTTGCGTTTTCTTTTTGCATTGTATCATGGTCTCAGATGTAAAACTGATTACTGCATTCATGTGATCTGGTTTTAACCTGGACTTCATATGAATGGACCTAAATTTTTTGCCTTTATTCAGCAAGTGAGAACGCTGCACTTCTAGATGGGTAATAATGAAGAAAATCATCACTGCGTAAAGCTGTAAAGGGGAACATTTTATACGGCTATTCCATAAACTAAAGTGGGTTGGACCAAGTTTGCATGTTATCCCATATCTGCAGGATGCGGATTACCACTCAATCTTGGGGTTCCAACTGGACCCTCATCATCGCAAGATAAGGACACCGGCAATATAGAGAATGGGGGTCCTGCTCTTACTAATGGGTGGAGTGGCCGGTCTAGCATGTGTCCTTCTGTTTCATCCAGCAGTATAGGAGTGTCGGAAATGGCTGAGCTCAGCGCCCGGCTATCTCCAGAACTCCCAATCACTGCCTATGTGAGTGCTGGAGGTAACCGATTTCCAACACTCACAGTATTGTATGGAGCGTCACCCATTAGTGAGAACGAAATCCCTCATTCTCTGGACCACGGGGGATCCATTCTTGTGATTGTTGGGGTTCCTAGCAGTTTAGCCCAGACCGATCATAGTGTTATCCCCTATTTTTGCCACACTTGGTACCACCCCTTTTAAAGGCGATGGCTCAAGATTACATGATATTCCTTAGCCACTTGCTAATTGTTGGAGATCCAGCTGCTGGGATCCCTTTATCAATGACTCCAAGCTGGGTGAGGTGAAGGGAGATGGCAGTGAACCTGCTATTGAGAAGATGGGGAATATGTTATTACTGGATCGGACTTCTGTGACTCCCAGTTATCACAAGAACTACTACTTTTAAAGGTGCTGGATCAAGTTTTCTCTTATTCACAGGACAGGGGATAACGTGCTGATCAGTGAGGGGCTTAGTGGTGGGACCCAAATGGATCATGTGAACATGGGTCCATTGCACCCCCAAATGAATGCAGAGGCAGGTCGGCCATGCACACTGCCCCATCATTCATTGTCTATGGCACTGACAGAAGTAACCTAGTACCATAGTGCCATACAAGTGAATCGATCTTAAGTCACATGTATGACCAGCTTCTCAGGGGTACAACTGAGACCCATTCTTGAGATCTGTGGGGGTCTGTGTATAGAAGAAAAGTTGAGGTGACATTTGATATGACCCCATATAAATGTAGTGCTGGTATCCCTGCTTTACCATTCATTCTTATCATTACTTCAGGTCCCAATGTTCAGATGCTTATATTTCCTTTGGGTAAAAAATTCTAGGAAATCTACCACCAGGATCAAGGATTGTAAACCAAGCATTTCTAATAATGTATTGTTCATTTTCTAGAAATCCAGGAGTATGCCAGAATGATAGGGATTGATCCGGATGCTGAACCTGAACTCATGTGGTTGGCTCGAGAAGGGATCGTTGCTCCGTTGCCTCCAGATTGGAAGCCGTGGTAAGTAAAAGATCATGTTATAGAGGCCTTAAAACAAGGAACGTTCATCTTGGCTGAGCATGCATGTCAAGGGAAAGGTTGGTGAAGCTTCTCAATAGTCTTTGTCAAATGAATGTACAATTTTGCAGCAGCCCTGAGCTCCATACTTTCCCTTCAGAGCTTCCCCTCTTCTTTGTCTTTCAGTCAGGACGTCACCGGTGACATCTACTATTTCAACTTTGCCACCGGCCAGTCCACATGGGACCATCCCATAGATGAACATTATAGAGAACTGGTTGTACAAGAACGGGGAAAGCAGCCAGCGCAGGGGGGTGTCAAGAAGAAGGAGAAGAAAAAGAAGAAGGAAAAAAAGAAAGAAAAGAAGGTGAAGGAACTCCCCAAACCTGCTGTGGTGAGTTATTACTGAATGTATTTGACACTGGGACTTGATAGAAGCATAATGGTCATCATATGTAGCTTGGTTGAGGTTTAAGTGCTGACCCAAGATTGAACTGGCTTGACCTTTGTTCTGGTGATTGTTGGGAGTCCCAATGATTGGACCCTATAATCTAGCCGATGTTCTTTACTGTTGTACCTCCTTTATCATTTCCTCACACGGCAGCTACCGTGACTGATGTGTAACTTCGCTAATGGAGGCCTAATGGAGAGTTATGTACAAGGGTTTCAGGTACAAGAAAATACCTGTGTCCTCTTCCAATATCTTAATATAAACACCTATTTGTCATTCATGAAGCCGCATGAATGTGCGTCTCTGGTCCACGTCTACTGGGAGGTCATAGTGAGGTTCTGGGACTGTTCTTAAAGAGGACCTGTCACCCATAATTTCGGCACTAGGGGCTGCTTACTATAGTGCTTGAACAAATGCTGCAGTGTTAGAAGGATAGCGTTACTAACACTTCGGCGGGGTACTGTGTAATCGTCGGACTGCTTGCAAAGCAGTCCGACGTATTCATGAGGGGGCGGGGTTGGGGACGGTGACCAGCCACCGTCGGCCTATGGAGCGAGCGGGGCGGTCCGCCCCTTCATGAATACTTCGGACCGCTTTGCGAGCGGTCCGATGATTGCATTGTACCCTGCCGCAGTGTTAGATAGCGCTATCCTTCTAACACTGCTGCGTTTGTTCAAGTAAGCAGCTCCTAGTGCCGAAATTATGGGTGACAGGTTCACTTTGTCTGTAATTATTACCTTTTTACTCCTCCAATCCTCCATTATACTTGTGTACAGCACATGTAAGGTCTCATTCCTTCTCATCAAATATTTAGCTTACAAAAGCTATTAATGTAATCCTCCCATGGTAAGTATTAGATTTTTACTCTGCTACACTAGACAAGCACTATAGTGACATCATCACCTGAATAAAGACAAAACTATTGCGACATCATCACCTGAATAAAGACAAGACTATAGTGACATCATGACTACACATAAGGGAACATAGACAAGACTATTGTCTAGAGATTATGTCACATATACGAAATAAGGACAAGACTATTGTGACATCATCACTAAACAAGAAATAAGGACAAGACTATTGTGACATCATCACTACACATACATATAATAATTACAAGACACTTGTAACATCATCACTACACATAGAGGGAAGAAAGACATGACTATTGTCGCATCATTATGTTGGAACTTTTCCTAGGAATAAAAGCAGATTATAATGACTTGAAAAATTTTACCAATTTTCAAATACTCTTCTTTAGAATTCGTTTTTTTTGGTGCAGTTGGACCCACTTGTGTATCAGTATAATAAATGTAAGGGTCCCTGTATAGTGGCTGACAGGAGGATAATGATGAGATACTAATGACATGACTTTGCAATGGATCACAGTACTAGTAAATAACTTGCTATTTCTGTATCCATCCTTGATGTCTATTGATCCCGGATGTCTTTCTCTTGCCAAGAAGCCATTTTGCCGGTGAAGTCTTCGTCTCCCTTAATTACTTCTATTCAGGGTAAAATAAGCTCCTCCAGATAAACCTGCAGATGTCTTGACGTACTGTGATCACATCTGATCAGTAAATCGGCAAGATCTAAAAATAGCATTGTCTGTGTAAATCCTTTATCCCGGAGGGAGGCTCAGGTGTCAGGATGACAGAGGAAAGCCCTTCTTTCTCCCCATGGACATACAGGTGCACCATGTGTAGTAAGAAGACTTAAAGGGGTTGTCCAAGAGTCAATATTGATGGATGATTCTTGGGGGAGGTACTTAACCTCTACTCAGTACTTCTACTTCCTTTTCTCCCCTTATTTCTTCAATAACTTGATAGGCCGATAATCTCCAGGCATAATTTGTGCACTGTGTTGTTCCTAGTGTTGGGCCAGAGGGGGCAGTACACTACTCATACATGCAAAAGCCACAAAAAGAACAGAGGCATGAAAAATAGATCAAACAAATAATATCTTTATTAATAGAAAAATACACCACAAAACATGCTTAAAAACCTTTAAAAATTGTGAACGAAGTCACAAATGAATGACATCCTCGGGAAAGTGCTCAACACATGATAATGTGCACTGTTTCCAGAACTCCAGCTCCCCCTACTGGCCACAATATAGAATACAACAATGTACAGAAATAAATATTATCAATGGTGAGCTAATCAAATCTTTAGACAAGTCCATACAAATGCAGGATAACAACAAAAAGAGGGGTGAAACACAATAATGGATGGACACACAATTCAAGGATCAGCACAGAACCATGTACAAATAAGAAGGTTGTATACCTAAATGCTCAGGCCATGAGAGCGGGGTGCTGGGGATAGATGCCCCACGCGTATCGCTACCTCGTGGTAGCTTCCTCAGGGGTCACTACTCATACATGGACTGAAGTCGTAGTGGACAAGCTCCACCACCACCACCTCATTTTAAGCCGTCTTAGAGGGATGTGGTAGGATGTATTGCCAGAGGACCCTAGGGATCTCCGGACCCCATTCTGAGAAGTCCATTAAATTTCTTTGAAGCTTCAATAAACAACTAAACGTGTACTTTGCTTTCTTCCTTTATGCAGTTCATGCTCAATAGCTCCTCAGTGTAATCTCCTATTAACTGTGATGGGGAGCAGAGGGATTTTATTACCCCCAGACCCTATAAACCTGCACACTTGGATTGGCCAGGCATGCATGTGTTCTCTACAGAGAAAGAGAATAGCTGCTGTCAGACAGACACATCTAGTGGAGGACTATCTGTTCTGACAACAGGTTTCTTAAAAGCCACTACTTCAATCCTTCTTTGGCCACTGGAGAAGGTTAAGCGGTCGTCAAGTACCGGTACAAATGGCTGATTTTGTCTGTATTAGGCTACATTCACATTAATATGTTCTCGCCCGGCCGCTGGAGAGGAGGGAGGGATAAGCGCTGCTAAATAATATCTCCTGACATGTCCTTTTTCGGTAAATTGAGTAATTGAGTAGGAAACAGATATGTTCTGAATATGATTTCCCCATTGCATATTTAGGCTCAACGTGCAAGGAAAAATCATCTGTCCCCGCACCTAACCAGCGACTTACAGTCTCAAGCCTCAGGTAGATGGAGACTTAGAGAAGATGACTATAGGGAGATATCTCCTACCCAGAACCGGGTAGCTGCCCATGTTGATACAGGGAGAGCTAGCGCACCCCGTAGACTTCAGCCTTTGGATATGGAGCAGACAAAGCTTGTTCTAAAAATGGCAGATAGATATCATTGGAGGACAGGGAGCCATGAGCAGGAAGATCAGGAGTGCAGTTCACCTCAATATATAGGGGTTCAGCACATGATACCCATACCTCCTCATATGCTGGACGTATCGAGTGCCACCGAGGATTCATCTGATGTGATATACCCATTTATAAATGTGATAGAACAAACTAGTGACCTCAGCGAAGGAGAAGTGCCAGGTAAGAGGCAAATCGATCGGTTGGCTATGCCAATGGAAAGACTGAAGACCCCTCAGATCTCTCCAGGTGCTGCTAAGACAGATCTCCTTGAAAAAATATGCCAGTATAATGAAAAAATTACAGAAAACTTTCCTAAGTCATTCAGAAAAAGAGAGCAGACAAAGCCACCTGATGCCTCCATAGAAGCCACCACCACAAAAGTAAGACATAGCCCTGAAGAGAAGATGATGAATGACCTAGAGGAACCATCTTCTGGTGGCGTTATTCTGCATATTCCAAAGTTTCTCACTAGAGATATCCTTTCTACTACTTGTTTAGACACTTTGGAAGAATTGAGTGATTTGTCTACTTCAAAATCAGACCATCCAAGCATCGATTCTCACCAAAACAGTAGGTTCCTACAGCAACAACATGGGCAAAGTTCTTGCACATCTCTGAAGCTTGTAGACTCTGATTGTAGACCTCCAGGAGAACCATTCAATAAAGAAGCAGGAGTGCTTCCTGTCCATGACCAGTCAGAGGTCCTCAATTTAAAGACTAGACCCTTATTGATGCTGTCCTTATTAAATGAGCTGATAGTAGATCCCCAAGAAGAGCGAGGGAGCAATAAATATTCGGATAGCCAGACGTTACATAAGCCTGAGACAGAATCCCTGGTTGGAGCTCAGGTCCAAAGACATGGTGACCACATGATCCTAGAAAGTTCTGAAGGAATCCAAAATCTGATAAGTATGCAACGTAGCTTAGAGGTAAGATAGTTATTGTAGAGGATTGTCAAGAGGTTGGAATCATCCAGATAGTTTTACCTAAATTGAGTCTCTTAGCAGGTTTGTCTCCCTAAGAATCAGTGCTAGAGGTGACATGTAAAGCGGCCAAGTTATATATATTTTGTTGGTCTAGTTATGTCACCGGGAAGAACATTCTTGTAGTCCAAAGTGTCCTTTGGGTAGATGTTTTAAAGGAAATCTACCATCAAAATCCAGCCTTATAATCCTTACTCATAGATCCAGGTAATCTGCTTATATTTGTGATCCATTGCCTCCTTTCTTCTGAAATCAACTTTTAAGATTATGCTAATGAGCCAAAAGGGTTCTTGGGTGCGTTACCCAAGCTTCTTCCTGATGAAGCTTCACAGACTGTTACAGTGTCTCTCCCTCCCCCTGCTCCCTCAGCATTTCCCTCCTCCTTCTGCCTTCTGTAATCTCAGAAAGTGGACGAGGGAAGTGCTCCTCCACAGTGTAACAGCCTGTGACGCTTCACCACGGATAAAGCCCTTCTGCCTTATTAGCATAATGTTAAAACTTGATTTTAAAAAGGAAGGAGGCCATGGATAACAAATTAAGAAGATTACCACAGTCACGGTGCCTGGATCTATGAGTAAGTGTCCCTGGTTTATCATCATGGATTTTGATGGTAGATGGTAGCGCCATTGCTTGGAATTGGAGAGCTTTACTGTAGAGAACTCTTTCCTGGCACAAGGGGCATTAAAACTTCTGTTCTCAATACAACAGCTGAGCAGCGGAGATTTGCCTAACTACATTAGACCTGCACAAGTGACTTTTCTACTCTACTGTCAGTAGCCTCTGTGTAACCACAAATTTGTGTGCATTGTTGTTAGCAGCTGGACTGTGAAAATGCATTTATATTCCAGGATTGTAGCTGGATTCGGAGCACTATGGTGCACTTGTGTGTGAGATCACTTCACTTCAGTACACTGCTGCACAGCTGCTTTTCCTGAGAAACTGCTGTAGGATTCAAACAGAAGCTGCTACATAAAGGGGCAGGGGCTGTGCAGCAGTAAATAAATAGATCTCACACACAAGTGCACTAAAGACTTCCAAATCCAGCTAATAACACACACAAAAGTATGTTTATACTGATCTCCGGGGCCAATACCTAACACTGCAGCCTCATATGGTCAGAACTGCTGGCACTAAAATGCAAGACATGACAGATATGTTTGTACAAGTTATAGCTATTAGATTCCCGGGGACTAGGTTGTTCCAGGGATTATTTTGATTGGTGTTCTGATTTGGGAAGGATTTCTTCCATTATATGGCTTAGTGCCCACCTCATATTAATTAGTTTGCCATCTTTGGGGTTACAGGTAATACTTGATAGACTTTTACAGTGTTACTCTGAATATTATGGACTACATCTTCATCTACAGGGGCTTGTTCCTTATATAGGGATGATGAAGCTTACTGTAAATACGGTCTTGTGGGTCTAATTGACGATAGTGATTGTCCCTGTCCTTTTGTCACTTGAAGTTCTTAATTAATGTAAACCTAAAATTGGTTGTCAGGAAAAGTTTGAGCCCTCCATTAGGTGAGATGCCTGGTGTGAATTTCTCTCTGCGTAGGGTGTCTGTCTACAAACTGCCCATGAACATAAGCATTTTTTTAGCTTTTTTTTTTTTTAGAATTTTTTTCAATCAGTTCACATCTTTGAGGTTTTCACTAACTCTGATATTTCTGATATTGTGATTAGAATCATCTGAAACTTCCAATTAATTTTTTAAAGGCTTTTTTGAAGACTTATCTAACGTGTATGGGTCCTCTTGACTCATGTCAGATGAGATAAGGATCAAGGATTTTTATGTCTTCAACTATATTCTTCTGTTGCTGTCCCCCCAGATAGTTTTCATACATACTCATTGACCTGTAGGCTTTCTAATGATACTCAGGGGTGGGGTCCTAAGCCACAAGACTACTGTCACTGTTAAAGGGAATTTTTCAGTAGCTTTGACCATCTAAAGCTGCAGACAGTGTTGTGTAGCAGCCCTAGAGAGCTGAGTAACCATACCTTTTCTGTGTTGTAGTTACAGGAAAATTGAGGATTTAATCCAGCTCTGCAGCTCTTGCAAAGGCTCTGGGTGGGTCTCCCAGCTTGAAGAGCTTTCTGCTCTCTGCACTGAGCTGCTCCATAGCCCCACCCTCTGCTCAGAGTTGCAGCTATTTTGGTTGGCTATTTACAGCAGCCAATCAGAGCAGAGGGGAGGGGCTGTGGAATTCAAGAGTTTTCAAAGAGTAGAAAGCTCTTCAGGCTGAAAGACCTGTCCAGAGCACTTACTGTAGCTAAAAACCTAGATTAATTTTTCTTTATCAATTTATTATTGGCAAAAGTATGCAATTATGAAAAATATCTTTGACTTTGTTCACTTTGTTTAAACTTTTGTGTTTTTTTTTCTATCCATAGTCTTTGGGGACACCTCTTGGACCAGTGCAGGGACCCCTTGGTAGTTTTGCTCCTTTACGTGCAATGGGTGAATCTGTTGGAAGCAGTGGTGGAGTGCGGGGATCTCTGAGTAGCAGTACAGGGAGCTCAGGAGGATTCGACAATCTGTTGGGCGGCACTTCTACAGTAAGTTACACTGCTCATCATAGATAATTTCACCCCTTTCTAGATGCTGGTTGCTTTGTTGAGAGGTAAAATAACCTTAATGTGCTTAGAAATTGTGTTTTTGTCCTGAGCTAGGTCTAGCCTGCGCTCAGGTGCAGATTAAGACTGCCATGGGCCCTGGGCTGTATAAATATTATAGCCCCTACATGTCTGGGATTCTCTTCCTACTTGTGGTACTAGAATCGGCTTCTTGTGTACTGGAGGATGCGTCCTTTCTGCCTGATTTCATGCTGTGATTTCAGGACCTTATGGAGGACCTTCAAAGGTCCGGCAATAGCTCTTGTGTATTGAGAGCAGGAACAGATGTACAAGGATTTCATGGGTGAAGGTCCTTCTTGGTATAAAATTTGTTGGTGGTTTTGGCCAGCCATGGCCCCCTGCATAGTTAGGGCCCCTGGTAACCGCCTATATTATAATACACTACTGCCTGCGCTCCCCTCAAGAATGTAAATCCTTGCTATATTTAACCTAAAATGTGTGCCATAGTAAAAGACACTTAATATGCCCCCATCACCGAAGGAAAAGTCCCAAAACAGTTAAGTTTGTGTATGTTGTTTGTAGTAACATGACTGTAAAGAATGAATTGAGGCTGCAGCTCTACAAGTGCTATTTGGGGAGGTTCTTCTCCCTGAAGAGCTATATACGCTCTACAATGAGATACTCCTTGGTCTCTTTGCTTTCCTCTGAGTAACCGTTGTTTTATCCAATTTAGTGTCTCGCACTGCTGCCGCCCATTGCAGAATGGAAGGTCTGTGGAGCTCCTTCCCTAGTAGCACCTGAAGAGCTGCAGCCTTAGAATAAAAGTACATTTTTCACAGTCCTGCTTGTACTAACTACATGCACAAGTGTATTATAAACCTCTATCCAGGGCTCTTCAGCAGTTCGGCATGTTTGAAATGGCTGGCAGACTGTTTTCAAGTGATCTTTCTTCCATCCATACTTATCTAGGTTCTAAGTATTATATTGTCGTTGGACCTGTGGCACTCTAACAAAAGCATAGACCAGAAAACCCATTTCCGATAACTTTTTTTTTTTTTTTTCCCCTTTTAACTTAATTTTTCTGTAGGTTTCTTCCACACAGCCCCAAAAAACAGCAACATTTATGAAAAGCTCCACAGCAAAACAACCAGAAGAGAGAGTGAGCCTTACTTTACCGGGTCTAGAAGAGGAGGATGAGGATGGAGATCAGGAAAGTGAAGATCAGGTACTAGACTGGTGCTGATTTCTTTCCTGGCTCTATGAAGTTTAGTGAGACTTCTTAGAACCCAGATTCTTCCGAACTGTTTGCCTTCTATTACTAGGATGACTTGTACTCACTTCTTTTAGAGTCCACGAGGATCTGCTCGACTGCTCAAGAACTTGCATATGGACATTGGATCTCTGGGAGGCGGCTTTGAATATGAGGTAAGGCCTAGTAATCCACACTAACGCAACACGGCAGGACATGGGTCAAATTGGTAGAGAAGACTTGTCAAATTAGAAGTGGAAGTTCCATTTCTGTGTATCATTCAGGAGAGTGAGCGGAGAGATGAGTCCATAGCAGCCAGCTGCACAGACGAGGGCTCTGACCCAGAGTTACAGAACCTTGGAAAATCCGAGGATGAAGATGAAGAGATCCAACGAGAGGTGCCTGTGGTATATGACATCATGCAGCAGTGATGTCATGGACACCCTGCATGTGTGTGATCCCTCCTCGCTCACCTATAGTTTCCACCTGCCTTCCTATTAGACTTTAGATTTAGAAGTCAAAGTGGCTTTTATCCAGAGAGAGAGAGACTGTAAGCAAACGTTCAGCATCACATTGACTATTACTACTGTAGTGGGAGTAATTATATGTAACGTGTAGCATCTATTTGTTTACTTACATCTATATTGGATATTACAGGACATAGTAAGTGCTTCTTAGCATTATTGCACATGTATATCAATATCTCTGGTCTCATGAGGTTTGTACACAGAAAATTCCCGATCTTAAGACTTAAGGACCCCTTCCTTTATTTGCTGTAATTTTTTGTACTGCTCTCTTAATGGCAGTATAGGATATCTGCATTTGCATTATAATCTTAGGTGATTGTATAAACTGCAATTTCCTAGCATTTGCCAAATAAACCTTAGGACCTGGACTGTTCTCCAAACTTGGCATCCCCCAACTCCATTGAAGTCATTGACATTAGTTGAGGGAAAAGGTAACACTCTTTGGAGTCTAGAAATTAAGTTTACTATAGGTCTTCTACCAGCCCAGACCAAGACGACTTCCTACAGGCAATGCTAAGTTCCTGAAAGGGGCATGACTTATGATATGTCAACATAGGCTCAGAATTTGGCACAAAATTATGCCACAAAGTAATCCAAAAGGAGGTGTGAGCATTATATGATCTTTATGATAAATCGGGTGGCTTTTAAGACTGTCCAGGCCATGCTTTTATCTGTTTAAAAGCATACTTTTAAGCCATACTTTATCCATTTATCTAGCAAGTTATTATAACCTATGTCTAGCTTTAAACACAGGTGTTTCATGGAGAGAAAGTTCATATACTTACACAGTCCTTAGAGTTTTCCTTCTCTTCCTGAGTTCTGTCAGACGAAGGAACGAAAGTTCATGCTTACCCCAAGTCTGTGGAGGATGCGCTGTATAGTAATGGCAGAGAGGAACACTGGGAGCACTCCAGCATCCTGTTCCTGAGCTTCTTGAGCCATTACACTGTCCTGCTATGCCTCACCTTCTGCTCTCTTCACTGCTGGCTGCAGGAGTAAAAAGAGAGGAGAGGGATTGAAGGCTGTGTGCATCTGCTGTGCCCCCATCTCTGTGGTCAGAACTGCCATGTTCACCATCATTAATAAACCTTTATCAGCAGGTGACTGTAGTATTACTTTAATACTAAGGAATATAGCGCACACAGATTACGCAGTGCCGCACAGAGCTTACCAAATCACCCCCTGTCCCCATTGGGGCTCACAATCTAATCAACCTACCAGTATGTTTTGGAGTGTGGGAGGAAACCGGAGGACCCGGAGGAAACCCAAGCAAACACGGAGAGAACATACAATAGTTGATGCTCGCAGCTGACGATCCTGGTCTTCGGATCCACCATAAACCAATCAATACGACGAAGCTACAGCATCTAATTAAGTGAAAAGGTTTGTCTTTATTCTCCTGAGCACAACGTCTGCAATGTTTCCATCCTCCATGAATCTCCATGTAGAATCGAATTGTTCCAGATGTTATGCTCAGGAGAATAAAAGACCAACCTTTTCACTTTATTAGATGTTATGGCTTCGTCGTATTGGTTGCAGTATAACTTTAATCAACTTAATTTTATTTTTTGTCCAACTGATGTAGTAATTTTCGGCTTTGCACTTTCCCTGTACCTGTTCCGCTCTCTAGTGCTGGATTGTCCCATCCTGTGTGATGATGCATGATGGCCCTTGTTTTTTTGAGTGCTTTGCCTCTAGAATTAGTTCTGTGGTGTATCCTTTTTCTATGGCATTTGCTACAATTGCACGTTGATGTTCCCACTAATGACTCTCTCTAGAAGGAAGTAAAGGGGAGCCCGAGTGCGCGTCCTACTTCCCATTCCTCTGCTCAGTCCTCACCAGGACCCCAAGAATCCAATGTGATCAGAGGGGAGACAGATATACAGGAGGTGCACATTATGTCTCCTGCTGAACTGAAGGAGGGCTCTGAAAAAAACTCACTAGAGCGGGATACTAAGGAAGAAAACTCTGCCACATCTGTAGCTGGAGAACCCGGTTCCAGTATCGGGGAACCTGATGCCCAGGATGTAAGAGAAGTCCTGCACCCCTGTTTGATGAGTTGCACTAGTACTAGACATGTAGCTATTTAGTTGTGGTTGTACATGTGTTTAGGGAATAATAATAATTTCGGTCACCTGAATACCCCTTTACTATAGAGGACGAGGGGGTTCTTGTATGCACCTATCTGCTCTTCTTTTAGCTTCTTATGCCCTGTTTTTTTTTTTTTTTAATGCTTTTAGAATTTTGCAAATGAGCCTGAGGGGCTCTGGTGTCCACTGGCCACACAGTGCTTTTGGGTCCTTCAAAGTGGACACATCTCTCCCAGCCCAATGGTCAGAGCAAACTCTTCCGTACCTTTGGTTTCAACTAATGAAAATATAATTTTTTTTGGAATTGTGTTGAAAGAATGAAGTTCTTTGAAAGTGATTGGCTAGACAGCCTTTCAAGATTGGATCTTGGGGAGGGAGCTGGGGGTCTAAACTTTAGGCAATCCTGCTTTAAAGCATTCCTGATGGCTGCACGTGGTATTGCAGCTCACTTGGAGGACTGGGGCTTAGAGTGCTACAGTATCAAGTATAAAACATTGAAGGTAATGTTGCACTTTTCAGAATGCTGAGTCAATTGGGGCGCCAAGAGATGGACTCACAGCAATCTAAAAGTTTTGTACTATACTAATGACCATATAAAACCCTACAAAAGACTTCTGAGATCCAATATTTTAAAAAATTGACAAAAATTTGTGATAAAGAATCTTCACACTGGTGATGTCTTCTCGTCAGAATTTAGCATAATAGATGGTGGGGCAGGCTGGTGCTTAATACCACTAGGGGGGTCTACTATGTTAGAGGAGATTCTTAGTCTTCTGTTGGATCATCCTATTGTATTATTTACAGTTATACCACTATAAAATACTTTCTGTTTAACATTTCTAAAGATTTGCAAGAAATTAATCTGTCTGGTCCAAGGCTCACCTTCTCGCTCTCATTGCAGGAATCTGAACCCAGTGAAGGTGTCAAAGATGTTCCAAAGATGAGCCATAGTGGACCAGGAACCATGGTGAGTGCCTGCTATAAGAAATATTACTGGCCTACTGTACACCACATACACCATCCAGGAGAACAGATACATTTACCTACAATATAGGTTCTTTAGGTTTGTGCTTAAGTTGAATTTGTATGTAAGTCAGAACTGTATATTTTATAATTGTAAATCCAAACAAAAAATGTTTTCCTCCCGATGAGGACGATGTATTGGTTTATTCTGCAGGATTTTGGACTTGGTAGTCGATCCCTGGAGAAAGTTCTGGACATTAGTGCACTATCACCAGGACCATTAAGTCCAAAGGTAAGATATACTTAAAAGGGATTTTCTGGACTGAAAATATATAATTTTCTTAATATCAGATTGTTTGGGGGGTCAACAGGGGGAAGCCCCTCTGGTCAGCTGTTTTGAACAGGACACTGTGCAGAAAACTCCCGTCTCTTTCTAGTGGCTGAACTGAGTCACTGCTGCTCAGCCCCATCCAAATGAATGAGTGCAAATCTGGGACGTTATAATATTTGAGTCCAGATGTCATACAAAGTGGTTGGATGTTTACAGGTTGGATGGGCAGACGTATCATCAGACTATACTTACTCTGCTATGGGTCATAGGTTTGTTCTAAATCAATTACATTAGAATGCTGTTCCTTAAAGGAAATTCTACCATCAAAATCAAGCCTGGTTAACTGGGGTCACTTACTTATAGATCCATGACTGTGCTCAATGGGGCAGATTTACTTACCCGATCCAGCGGCACGTTCTGTGTGGAGGATTCGGGTCTTCCGGCGATTCACTTAGGTAGTTCCTCCGACATCCACCAGGTGGCGCTGCTGCGCTGAAGTTCATCGGAATGCACTGAACTTCACCAAGCCAGGCTGGGTGCAGGTAAGCGCGTGTCCAGCTACACTTTTTTTTTTTTTAAATGCAGCGTTTTTTCCGAATCCGTTGTTTTTTTGTACGGCCACGCCCCCGATTTTCATTGCGTGCATGTCGGCGGCGATGCGCCACAATCCGTTCGCGTGCGCCAAAAACACGGAGCAATTCAGCGAAAATCGGCACAAAACAGAAAAATGTGGTAAATCGCCGTAAAAACGCGATTTGGGCCCTTAGTAAATGACCCCCATTGTATCTAACCTCAGATAAAGCACAAATACTATCATCAAGAACTATATTAAAGGAAGGGACACTTGGAGGGTGGATTTTTTTTAGTGGATTTCTGTTGAATTTTTTGTTTAAAATGGCATTTTAAATTCCTCTACCACACAGGTCAAAATCTGCGTAAATCATGATTATATTATTGGGCATTATCATCAATATTATAATTTTTTTTTCATTTGTGTTATTAGACACAGCAATTCTTTCATTCCTATAAGAACCAAAAAAAAATTAAAAATTCTTGCAATGAATGCATGTGGCCAATAGGTGGCGCCGTATCCTCTGTAGATTCTGATCCGTGATTGCAGTGTGTTTTACAGCTTTTGTTCCCGGGCTCAGCTGGATGACAGCTTTAGCAGATTCGGCCACCCGTGTACATAGCATTACCTGACCTGTGATCACTAGGCACGGGCAGGTATAACAGAAGGGGCACACCGCTCATTACAAGGCTGGAAAAATTATACGGGTCGGGTAAAATGAAGCTAGCTATTTATTAGAGCTGCAGGCTACGTGTTACACTCAGTGGTTTGGTGGGTAATCGTATAGCTTGCTGCAAATTACACGAATAAAACTGTAAGAACATTGGGTTAATAGACATTAGACGTATTAGTATTATAGGTGATGGCGTCTTTAATACTGCAGAATATGTTGGTGCTGTATAAATAAAGATTATTGTTATTATTATACATCTGGGTTGAGATATTTTATATTTTTTTTAATAATACCCCCAAATCGCCCATGTAATACGGTTACTGCCCTCTTAAAGGGGTTGTCTAATTCAAGGCCATACAGTAACTATGGCTGTAACACCCATCACATGACCATAAATCACAGGGTTTTAGTGCATTTATTGCAGCTATTGGAAGTAAATGCAGTCATGTTGTGTCCTGATCCTGGGATTGCAAGAAATCAGTCATGTTTGGAAGTTTTGCCATGGGGGTGTCATGGCACCAGAACCATATTCGCTTCCATTCAATGCAATGGAACACTACAGTATGCCTTAATCTTTAGGTTTGTATCGTGTTTCAAAGCTAGAGTCACCACCTAGCTCCTGCCCCTCGGTGGATAGCCTGCCAGCCCCTGCCCGAGTATGCCAAGCCTTTAATTATAAAAAATTAACACTCCGAGTCCTCACCTTTCTGACGCCCCCCCCCCCCCCCTCCAGGTCCTCTTCTTGCTTCGGTGCCTCTTTGAATACTTACGGTCCTTTGGCTCCTCTTCGGCTTGTTTGGATCTTGGCGCTTGGCCAGCACACACGATGACGTCAGATGCTTGCCGATGTCATTGTTTGTGAGTCGCTGGCATTGCGCAGGGGCCCGTATGTGGCACCGGAGCTTTGGAAGCAAGAAGAAGGGTGCGTCTGAAAGGTGAGTACTGTGTTACTTTTTTATTGACTCGAGTATTAGCCAAGTTAGGTTTTTTCAGCACAATTTTTTAAATACCTTAATGTTATGACAGATTTATCTATATTTTACACACCCTATGGCTTTTCCTTAGGAGGCGATAGAAGAAGAAGTGGATGAGGACGTTGAAGAAGATGTAAGTGAAGACGATCCTCTCGAGCCAGTAAAAGATCTAATGGAAATAACAAAAAAGTAGGTGAATTTATTTATTTTTTAACAACACCTTCTTGAGCAGTTGTATCTGGTTACACATTATTCTTGCTCTTTATTATAGGGTTATTTCAGAAGCAAAGCCAGTGAGTTCTATCCTGGATATAGACTCCACTAAGAATCAGTCCATATTATTATCAGAGCCACACAAACATGGCAGCCAGTCCATGCGAAATGAGACTAAAGAGTCCAAACCGAAAGAGGAAACTAGAAAGCCCATCTTGATGCCGGAGAAAGGCGCGGAGGAGTCTTCAAGACATTCTAGCGATACGTCCGAAGTGTTGATAGCGGAAGGCAAGGCGGCGCTGGAGGAAGAGCACAGGCGAAAACTGCAGGAACTGAGAGACAGACTGCACAAAGAAGAGGAGGAGGAGAGCCGTCACCTGCATCAACAACAGGAGAGCCACCTCAGGCAAGTCCTTGTACATACCTATACCAGTACACGTCACTGCTCCCCAATGACAGTGACAGGTCTAGATGTGACGGAGGAGCTAGGGAACATTCGATTCAAAGAGTAATATTTGCTGCCATTCCATTGTATCACATGGAGCTACAACTCCCTATTTTGGCTCTTAGGCTACCTTCACACGATGTATGCCCGACGTACCGTAGTACGGCGGGCATACATCCGCGCTGCGGAGAGGAGCAGGAGATGAGCGCTGCTCACCCCGCCCCTCTCCATAGGAAGATACAGCGCACGGCGCCGTATCACGGGAAAAGATAGGACATGTCCTATCTTTTCCCGGGCTACGGAGCGGTACAGGGCCGTATGGGGGACGTATATCGGCCGTATAGACGTCCCCCATACATGTGTGTGAATGTAACCTTAGTTTGTAACATATTTTACATGGAAATATTTGCATCACAGGGCCTTGGAGGAACGGCTAGCGGAGGAGACGAAGAAGGAAGAGGACAAACTGCGGGAGTTTCAGAGGCAGAGATTGCTAAAACTGGAAACTGAGCTCATCCTAGAGAGGGAGGAAGAAGAAGAACACATGAAGTAAGGGGAGATTCCCAGGGACTATTTGTTACTTCTGCTTTGTCCCGTGCAGAGCAGATGAGAACATTTTGGAGTCTAAATCCCGGCTGAGGGGTATTCATCATCATATGGGATTAAAGAGAACCTGTCATCAGGAGCCCTTTTTCTGGCTCCCTCATGTCTCCTATCCTCAGTCTCGTAGCCAGACCCATAGTAGTGGTTCCTGTGTATGCTTCAATCAGAGAGTCAATAATAGCTGAGCAAATGGCTATTAAAGGGTGGTATAAAAATATCAAAGAGCATATAGTCGCTCCTCTCTGACCCTTCAGTTCAGGCTGTCATAGCTTGTGTTTGTATACATAGGCTCAGCTGTGATGCAGCATCGATAACTGTGCACCTGCTACAGCAGCAGTTTCAGGCTGTAGTATGTGTGGACACTCCAATATGTCATCACTTTTGAGCCTGTGTATACAAACGGAGGTTGTTGGTGATGGATGGTGACACATTAAACTCGAGTGCCAGTCAGGGGGGTGTATATGCTCTTTGTTATTTTTATACCCTACTGGGGACAACCCCTTTTAAATGGAATAACAGCTTCCAGAGGTGGGGTTTACACTATAGATGGGTCATAAATATCTCAGATGAGAACAGTCAGGAGGACCCCAATCACATTGATGGATCTTCCAACCTAAACACATTACATATTACTATATTACCAGTTCACATTAATGAGATGTTCAACTTTTTCAAACATTTTATTATTTATTTGCTTGCTCAGAGACTTATCTCCCCCACTTTTCTATCTGTTATGTGCAGGATTCGGGAAGAGGAGCTCAGGGAAAAGCGTGAGCAGGCAATCCAACAACTGGAGGATTCTCAGGAGGAGAGACTGCTGCAGGAGAAGAATGATCTTCTACAGAAAATGAATAAAGAGACTGAAAATCTGCTTAAACAAGAAAGGGAGATGCTGCTACGGGATAGGGAAGCTGCCCTGGAAGAGCTGCGGGAGAAGCACAGGCAAGATACACAGGAGGTGAGGGATTTTTCTCCCTATAGATTACAGCTTTTTCTATAATATCAATGAATAAGGGCGTCCATATTGAATATTTTGTTTTAACTCTTGTATATGCTATGATTTCAGGTTTTTAATTTAATTGCACTGATTACCATATAGATTGGGCCTTCTGTTAGTGTGAGCCAAAACCAGGAGTGGTCAAACACACAGAAGAGGTATAAATATTTCCATTATCCCATAACTCTGCATAGTCGCTGGAAAGACTTGTACCTGTTCTGCCTGTTTAAACACTATAAGGGTACATTCCCACAGCCATATGCCCACCCGGCTGGATACCGCTGTGTGCTGGAGTGGAGGAGGTGACCCCTTCCTCCTCCATAGAGAAAAGCCCCGCTTATGCCGTCAAATTTGTGGCCACATATACATCCCCCCAGATGGCTATCTGAATTAACCCTAAGCAGAAGAAATCGGCTCTATAATTTGCCCTCTTCAGGAGAGTAATGGACGGTCACTCGGCAATTTCCGTCAGCTCCATTGAGATGTATGGAGAAGAACGTCATGCACGACCGTCTGCTCCATTACTTTTCTGGAGCAACAAGGGGTCCGACTGAGGTAACTGGGACCCCTTGTTTTCGTGATCTGTGGGGGTCTCATCACTGGGGCCTACCACCAGAAATCTTATTAAGGTACAACTAATGGTACGTTCACAGTGACCTTGTAAATCCTCATCCATCTTTAGCTAATCCTAAAAATATTTTCCACACTAAAATACAGTTTAACTATATGCTAATTTCTGGCAGAGGTTACTGGGGCGTGGAGTAGCCTCTGCAAGCATGGGGAACAAAGGCTACTCCATGCCCCAGTATCCCTTCCACCTGCTCGTTCCCAACTCATAGATCTGAATTTATGGTAGAACGTAAGCGCATGGCAGCGCCAGAAATAGTTGAGGACGCAATTCGGGGCGGCAGCGTGCCGGGGACAAGCAGGTGGAAGGAAACTCACACGCTGCTGGGGCGTGGAGTATTCTTTGCTACCCCACGGCCCGGTAGCCTCTTCCAGAATTTAGGATACTAGTTAGATAAACTGTAGATTAGTGTAAAAGTATTCTAGGATTGGCTAAGGATAAATTAGGGTTAACAAGATCACAGGGAACCTACCATCAGATCAAGCTTAATAGGTAGATTTCTGATGGTAGGTTTCCTTTAAGACGTTCCTTTATCATGTGCTGCGCAGCCTTCTTCAGTCCAGTAAGCATTACCAGATATCCATCAGTAGTGACTTGTTACAAGGTGTAAATTTCAGCTTCAGCTCCCTGGACATGACTTGGATGAATGACTTTGTCTATTTCATTACTTCTTATACTTACACACCAATTTTCTTATATGTAACCGCATTTTACGATGTTATAATATTACACCTGTGTAATACAGCTGCAGGGTACACATTATATACATCCCCAATTACAAAGTGACAAATCTCTGCTCAGGTGTATCCAAAATGTGCCTAAATGTAACATTATATAAATAGCGTGCATCATACTAGGATAATCAAGGAACTAATGAAATAATATGCAGAATTATATCGGGTTTCTTATGTTTCTCCTTATTCTGTAGTGTGGAGATCATATAAGCAATGTCCTTGACAGTTGTTATGATCTTACAAAAACCCAAAGCCTAAGGATAGGGAGCAGATGGCTCTTGCCTAGCAGACACCCCATGCTATGGTATGCTGATCAGCGGATATCCACAGAGGGTATCCCAGACGGGAGGCATCAGGTGCATATATACTGAGTATTGGATGTATACTATGTAGCTTAATAACAGCTGGACATACTAGGAAAATAGGCAACCAGATAAGGAAAAGGCTGAGTACCAGCGGCCCAGGAGCGAAACAAGAGGAAATCCTTCTAGTGGATTATTGAACTAACTATAACATTAATAAATATGTAAATTACTGTTGAACCTTATCCATTTTGATTCATTTTCTACAGTTCATTTATATTCTTGACAACACTTAAAATGTGGGCATTTACTTTATTTATCATCATGTCATATTCCAGTCCAAGTTTTTTGTGCTGATTTACTTTCCTAATATATCTGAGAGCTATACATACATTATCAACAAGAGAGTTGGAGCTTTTTTCGGCTCCTACAGAGCTCGGAATCTTATGTGTGAACAGGAAGTTACATGTTGACATTCTGTCTGCTTGGAGCCACCACTAGAGGGAGCAGACCTAATACTGTCTAATGATTAAGTACAATGTATTACCTGTATGCGGTGTGCTCTCAGGATGCTCTTAAATGCAGGAGAACTGGACGTCTGGATTATAAAACACATCCAAACTCTTTTGTTGGGAATGGGCATAGGAGTCTTTGTCCGTAGGAGTGAAGTTACTCTATCTGCGACTGCCACTTCTTTGCAATACCTGTATGTTCATTTTCTTTTCTTTTTTTTTTTTATCCAGGTTCTTCAGACTATGGAGAAAAAACATTTGGAGGATCTGGAGCAGATAAAGGCGGATGTTCAGGATAAACATGAGAAGGTCAGGACAGGAGGCATTTTGGGCTATTTTCTCATATATTTTCTTACTTCACTGCCAATCATCAGATGTAATACGCAGAGGAACAATAGGAGTCAAAATTGCCATAAAAGCCACAATGTCATCTTCATTAATTCATATACAAAGCACACAATCAACAGAGACTCAATAGGTTACAGTAAGCATTAGTATACTGCACACCCATCAGGGAGAAACCATGTTAGTCCCTGCACAACGGTCTAACACCACCACCATTATAACATGAATTAAAGGGGCTGTGCAAAACATGGTAAACATGAACTGTAAGGTCCACTCTATATTAGAATATTATATTAGAGTACATTTTTAACTTTATATGCAGCATTTGAGTTAAATAGGGGGACATAAGGACATTGCAGAAGTCTATGTAAAATCAACTGAAGGACCTAACGCGTTATTGGTGGACAGTCAGGAGTGCCCAGGAGACACCAACACTTGTTTTGTGTTTGGATCACTTCCTCAGGGGGTTATTTGAGATAACTCAGTGCTTATGCGTATAAGGCCCCTCTCACACTGACGTTGTGGGGATGTATATCCGGCTGCCTATGGTGCCCGGCCATGGTAAGCTGATCACATGTGTTTGTCACTGTACCATGCATGGGGAAAGATAGAACATGCTCTATATTTTCCCATGTTTACGGCCAGGCGCCATGTCTTGCTATGGGGTGGGGAGGGGGGAGCGGCACTCATCCCTCCACCTCTCCAGCGCTGGCTGTGTGCCCAGCCAGGTGAATTTAAGGAATATAATACAATCTAAAATAGAGTGGACCTTTGCACAGCCCCTTTAATTAATGTTATAATGGTATATGGTGGTGTTAGACAGTTGTGCCAGAACTAACATGGTATCCCCCATAATGGTTGTGCAATATACAATTTCTTACAGTAACCTATTTGTGTTTGAGTCTCTTTTATTGTATTTGCTTTTTAGAGGAATTACGAAACTAGAGAAACTAAAAGAAATCTTGTTTGTGTCTTAGGAAGTGTCTGACCTGCAGAGAATAAAAGAGAAGGAGGATGCAGCAACACCCGGAGAACTGATCCTTGCTAACAAGAAAATGACCCAAGTGTTGGACTTTGAAACACAGGTATCTATCTGTCTGTCTATCTATCTATCTATCTATCTATCTATCTATCCGTCTGTCTATCTATCTCATATCTATCTATCTATCTATCCGTCTGTCTATCTATCTCATATCTATCTATCTATCTATCTACCTGTCTATCTCATAATTATCTATCTACCTACCTATTTACACATCAAACCAAGCTTCCAGTCACATGTAGATATATTTAACATCCAATAACATCAGTTCTAATCCTCTATGTAGATGATGGACCTCCTGCAAGAAAAACGTGAGACCTTGCAGAGAGACCATGAAAGAAAATTGGAGCGTATGAAAGAGGATCATGAACAGGCACTGGAGAAAATGCGCAATCAGCTGGAGGAGGAGGTAGGTTGTGTGAATGTATCCTGAGCAGTTAGATACGAATCAATGATCCCTCACAGTCCTGTGCAGAATTCATACAATTTCTGGACTTGAAGTGAAGAATTAAGATGGTCATAAACTGTTCCTCTTACACCCCTGCAAAAACCTACATAGTGGGAAATATGCAAATAAGGTTTACAGGATGGGATGAGATTAACGGCGCCTCTTTTTACTACCTCGTATGGAAGCTCCCTTAACAATCAAGCCTGACTTTCAAGAAGCCCAGTAACATCATCTGGGATAAAAGCCAAACCAGTATATCTATTTCAGAAGTAACCGATTCCCAACTGTACACAGAGCTGTTTCGATGTTGTGGCGTCTCTTCAGTACAGTGTAGGGAACTGGTTTAGCTTAGTGAGAGGCTTATGACTGGGATCGGGAAGTAAAAGCTTTACCTTGCAGGCGTGCGGAGACTCACAGCCATTGATACTTTTTTACAAAGTTGCTAATAAGCAATCTTTTCCTTATCCCATTCTGGAAAATGTATTTGCCTATTTCCCAGAATCCACTAGTGGAGTGTCAGTGGCTGTAAGTCTCCACACGTCTGCCTTAATTGGAAAAGTCTTTGTAAGTCTTTCAGACCCAAACCTGCATACTCGAGCTTGGCTGAGAGTGCCTGTGTTTTTTTTTGTACAGAGAGGAGCATATCCTTTGAGAACAGAGGGTGGTGCGTGTTGACTTTTTTTCTACTTTCTCCGACATCTGCTGTCACTGTGTAGTCAGGATATTCTCATACATGTGAAACGCCCACCTTATCCCACCCAAATAAGATGATGCTGGATTCTCTTCTAGGAGCAGACCCAGAGATCGCAAATGCTGGAAAAACTAAAAGATGAGTTGGGGAGGATAATGCGGCTGCACGAAGAGGAGCTGGAAATCCAAAGGCAGGAACAAGAGCGACGTCTAGAAGAAAGGCAGCGCAGTTACCAGGAGCAGGTAAGTGCTACATCATGTCACATGACACTAGTGTATCAGCCTGGTGACTACTACTTCATCATCATACGTCTTTTGTGTCAACTCTTTAGGAGAACAAGTTACAAGATTTGGAGCAAAACCTAGAAATCAGAAGAAAGCAGCTTATACTGAAGACAAGTCAGCTGGATGGCCAGGTAACAGGGGGTAAAACCTCTCTACAGCAGAGAATGTTATCCTGCAGAACGAAAATTATAATATTGTTATCTAGATTCATTAAAGAATGACAAGATTTTTCTTTTAAAATCAGATCATTTTTATTAGATTTATTTAACCATCTTCATGAAAGCCCTAACCCCCTCCCTCCCACTAGATTCCATAGAACCAATGATATACGTCAATTCTATTATTACCGGTCAAAGAATGACAAGATTTTTAGTCTTAGGGTTGCAGGGCAAATCATTATATTTTTCAATATCTACTGCATGTGAATAGGAACTTTCTTTACTTTCACCTGGATAAGGCCTTTCTATAGTATAGATATAAAAAGTTTTCAGCCTTCCAGAAAATGTAGAACTTGAAAACAATATGAAATGAAAAGACTATTTCCACTATAACATCTATGATATAGCCATACGGCTGTATGTATGGCGGTATAATGGCCCCTATATGGTCGCGTGCATGAGACCTTAGGCTGAGCCCACTTATGTAGCATCTGAGAACAATTCTGGAAAAAAAAAAAGCTAGAAAAACTATAAGGTAACTAAATCCACTGCAAAAGATTTTCTATGCTGCACTGATTTGTAAATTTTGGACGTATATAGTTTGTCCTATGTTAATGCACTCTCCAGATTGGTGATATGTGTTTTATTTTAGGAAGAAGCTTTGACACTAAAGAGGGAGGCGCTGGAAGATCAAGAGAAGGAGCTAGAGAAAAAGGCACAGGTGAGTTAAAGCAAAGCTTCGCCTGTTGTGTTAATGCCTGGTCTTCTAAAGGTTTCATATACTTTATATACAGTATAAGCCAAGGCACCTAAATTTACCACTAAATACTGGGAAAAGCTTATCTACTCAAATATAAACCTAGGGTGGAAAATGTCACAACCTCCCCCCACAAATGAAATGCACTGCAGCCTCCTTCCACATTTGATGTGACCAGCAGCCCCTGTTCACTAATCAAATGTCCTGCAGCAGCCTCCCCTCACTAACGAAATGGCCGCAGCAGCCTCCCCTCACTAACGAATGGCCTGCAGCAGCCTCCCCTCACTAACGAAATGGCCTGCAGCAGCCTCCCCTCACTAACGAAATGGCCTGCAGCGACGCCTCCCCACTACGAAATGCCTGCAGCGGCCTCCCCCACTAACAGATGCCTGCAGCAGGCCTCCCCTCACTAAACGAATGCTCTGCAGCAGCCTCCCCTCACTAAACGAAATCCGCTGTTCCCTCTTACGAATCCTGCGGCTCCCCCACTAAGTCCTGGACGCGCCCTCCCATAACGAAGTCTGAGGCCTCCCACTACGAATGGCCGCCACCTCACCAACGCAGCCTGACCCTCCCCACTAACGAGATGGCCTGCAGCAGCCTCCCCTCACTAACGAGATGGCCTGCAGCAGCCTCCCCTCACTAACGAGATGGCCTGCAGCAGCCTCCCCTCACTAACGAGAGGTCGGCCCTCACACGCGATGGCCTAGCCTAGCCCCTCACTAACGAGATGGCCTGCGCAAGCCTCCCCTCACTAACGAGAGTGGCCCTGCAGTCATCCCTCCCCTCACTAACGACATGGCCGCAGAGCCTCCCCTCACTAACGATGAGCCTGCAGCAGCCCTCCCCTCACTAACGAGATTGACCTGCGCAGCACCTCCCCTCACTAACGAGATGGCCTGCAGCACCTCTTCTCTTTTGGGTTCTTGCTGTACAGCGGGGGGGTAGAATGGTTCCCTATGCTTACCTATGCACACCTACATTCTAGCAATGTGTCAGTCAGAGCACTGCTACAACAAGACAGAGAGGATATAGGAAAGAAAACCTAGTGGTAAGTACTCTCCCGGTTTTTTAACAATTTTTTTATATACAGAGATAAGTGCGAGTGTACGTTTTTCACTACAAAGTTGCTGATAAATAAAAAACTCAGTGTATGCGTACATTATGGTTTGTGGCATTCAAAGCTGTCTTGGTCAGATAATGATCAATACACAGTGGAAGAGATCTGACTAACACCGGGGGTCTCCTCGTTAACCTTTTGAAAGTCTTTTTGATGTGAACACAGATCTGCGACAATTGGCCAAGACAGTGACCATTTACATTATATAGTGGTTTTATCTGTATGCAGCTCGGACCTTGTATATCGCCTGTGACTGATAATGTGCCATGGGAAAGAAGTGGCATTTTTGGAGTAGTCCTTTTTCTTTCGCCCGAGATGAATTCCCAAATGGAGAACTCCACTAAATTTTTTCATTTGTTGAAATTTGTTTGAAGTTTAGCAAACCTCTGTAATAGCATTAGGAAATCGTGAAAAAGTTTTCCAGGACACTATTGACTTGGAGGATAGGGATGACAATTCGGTTGTAATGACATCTTACACTCTAACTTATCAGACTGTAGAGTATAGGAAGGTAGGAGATGCAGTTCCACTCTTTGGCCACTACACAGTGGTACAGAAGCTGTCTATGCTTCGGTTCCTGAGGTAGGTAAGAACAGCAGACAGTGGGTTGGACCTACTGCCCTACCCCAATCCAATCCTGATTTAATCATGGGGTTGTCCTATCAAAGTCTCAAAATACCACTTGAAGTTCTCCATTTTGTTTCCCCTCCAACCAACAGACAACTCAAGTCTTCAGGAAACTGCTGTGAGGAGCAAAGCGAATAGTGAAGTCCTACACTACAGAATCACCGGTGAACTCGAGGAAGTAACAACCGGAAATCAGAGGTGGAGGCCCAATAGAACTTCTCCAGAGCCGCTAACAGCCGACTTCAGAAATGGAAGCAGTAAATCCTTGTTTAGTCTGTACAAAACGTGTAGCTTTGTGGTAGCAGCAGCTCAATAATGTCCCTTCCGGCGATGACTGGCGGAAAGAAGTCAACAAGAAACGCGGACCCCACCCACCCCACCCCCCCCAGTCCCGCGCCAAAGGGAAATCCGCACACCTACTTCACATCCCCCGTCCCCTCAGAGGGAGCCCCCGGTAATCATTACATGAACACATGATTGCCCCCCGACTCAGATTGTTATCGACACATCACCAGTCCTAAACCGTCATAATAACACTGGACACACATGCTCTTTGGGACACCCGGCTGTCCCCTCCCGAGCCACCCACACATTTCCGATATCTTCCAACCTCAACCTACCACACCCACCAGCGTCTTGTCAACTGCCGCCTACACCCTCTCTCTCTACTTCATCCCCGTCATCTCCGGACAAGCCTTCGCCGTCCACCATGGCTGCACGCCCCCCATCATATTCTCGCAGCCGCCAGCATGGACAAGGTCCAAACAAGACCCTTAAGATCAAAAAGAAGGCGCCCGGAACAGCCACGAAGAGGAAACTTCCCAAGGAGAACAACTGGTACCCGGACGGCCGATCGGCAACCCTCCCCAAGCCAGACCCGAAAATAAGACAGGAATGAAACCGAACGACGGGAGCAGCGAAGCGAGGAAAATAAACTATACCGCACCAAAGATAATGAAGAAAACACATAACGAGAGAAAAAGACATAATCTATGACGACCCCCTAATAACAAGTTCCCCCAGCTCCAACCCTGGCCAATGACCTACCTCCCTACGCGATCTCTACCCCATCCCCGCACTGGACCTTGCAAAGGCCCGGGCAAGTCTGTTTATCCAGGGGGAATTGCAACCCCCCCACCTGCTCCTCACGTGCCGGTACCTTGCTCCGGCCCCGAAACCTAGGTGCTGCGAAACCATGGGGCCCTGCCCATTCAACCTGACCCCTAACTGTCATGCAGCCGATCCTCATGTGAGCAACAAACGAAGAGGGGTTCTCCTAGACTACCGACCGTCCCACTGCCCAAAAGGAGCTATGACTCTCCTCTCCTACAGACCGATGCGATCCCATTCTGATCATCCACACAACCGTACGTATTCTGACAGCCTGAGAGGGTCCAAAAGGCCGGGTATCGATAATTAGGTGCTAATACCGGTGTAACATGTTAAATATTTTTAAAAACTGATATATATATAAAAAAAGAAAGTTAATTGCTGAAACCCGTGCCCCCAATCTGTTGGTATTTACACTTACCGGACCGTAGGTGATCTATACTTCTTATCCAATTTCAACACATTGCAATATGGCCACTAAGATAGGCACGGTCGTTGGTGGTGACACGCATTTCATCTGGCGAATGCATGCTAGCCTTATGTACATGACCAAAGATAGAAACCATTGGTTTAGGTCAGGTAATGTGAACGTTTTAACATCGTAGAATTTGTGCTTTCCTACTTAAGTACTAATTGTTGTTTTTTTTTGTTTTTTTTTTTTTTCCTCCCCGCTATATCAGTACAGCACAGAACCTCCAAAGCAAATTCTACTCCGCATACTATCCCTGGGACTGGACTCCAGCATCGATGAGTATAGTCCAGCTCCAAATAGTTTCACCTCTGTTGAGAGATTCTGTTAAAGCTCTTGATTTATGGCGTGTGTGAGGAATATGTCACCAGGATGGGACCACATTCATATTTGAATGTTTCAGTAGTTTAATCTATAACTTATTTCACATTACCTGGCTCCACTGCAGAGAAGCGTGTTTGTGATAAAAACCCAGGGGAGTGGGCAAGCTGCAGGCATGATGGGTGCCTCGATCTGCAGTGCAGCAGGACTGTGGGATGTACGGTAGGCGGTCGGTGGTGGGGTTAGATAAGGAGATTGCACTGAGGAGACACAGACTTACAGCGGCCCCCACCAGTGGTCGGGGGGGGACTCACTCAATTTTTGGTCTGTGTGCCAGCCCAAAAAGTTGCGCCAATTTTGGACCAGGGGAGACACCCGACCGAATTGCAACAGAAATGGAAAAGTGAACCGTCTTCCCTCTGAGAGGCTGAAGTAGTGTCTGTTTTGACACACTGGATAGTTTTAGTGCCACCGCCACAGAGCGTGCAGCTGGTGGGGAGGTTGGAGGGGGGGTTAGGCGGTTTACAGAAACGGCAGAAAGAAGAAAAAAGGACTAGGGTGGGTTTGTTAGGAAATGTAGTGTGTTCCCCTTTAGGTTTGTGCATAACGCAGGGGTGGGCGGTCCCTAGTGTCTAGGGGGTGATATATCTGCCCAAGCATAAGCCATCCGGACACCCACATCCTACAATCCTAGATGCGAATAACTATTTGGCAGTGTGGGCAAGACGATGGGGGCACTCTGAGACCTTTCTGTAGGCACCCAGGCCATCACCCTGCACACGGCCAAAAGGACTCAAAGAAATCCCTGCAGTTCCAAACAAACTTGGAAGCAGGGAGGTGCTTTCAGTGATATTTTAAGGACTACTAAGTCAATTCAAACCGAACACAAAAACAACACGGCGGGCACCACTTCGGCGACTGCTCTACCAGCCCTCTCCATAGAAACCCAGTAGGGCCCTGCGCCGTATTTCGGGAAAGTAGGACATGTCATATCTTTATACCGCTACGGAATGGATACAGTGCTGTATGTTGTGCCCTGCACCGATCAGTACCGTGCCGTATATATACGCCGACATACGCCACAGTGTTGAATGTAGCCTTACTTGGTACTTGGACGGTAGGATTGAGGGAGAATATGGAGACAGGGCAATAATATCTCTGAAGAATCTTGCCGGCCCAATGATTTCTTTGTTACAGAGGGACACTGAAAGAAGCTACAATGGTGCAAGGTTCCACATTTATACTGTGGTGGGGTCCTCAGGAGGAAAAAAGGAAAGTGAAAGGGGCGGCGCCTTTGCCGCCACAACACAGTAAAAAGAGGTAAAACTACCATCCGTAGCCCGAATTGCCTCTCCCCTAAATAACCGGAAACATCTCCAAGACATCCCGGTAACCTTCAGGCAGTAATCTCATAAGAATACTTGACTCAGGTTCCTGTCGGACATATAAATACTGCAGCAGTCTACATGTCCCGCCATAAATAAACGGGTGGCGGGTGGTTCTTTTGCAGTGCAGTTTGGGCACTTGGTCGCTAAAAATGGTTCACCATCACTGTTATCGCGTTAATGGTGCAGTAGGCTGTGGGGTATGGTAAATCCCACTGTCCAGTGACGGTTATAGAGACAATGGCACCATATTTGGCATGGGACTGATGGGGGACTGAGGAGAAACCTTGAATGGGGAGCTGGTGCAAGTTCTTCTTTCATCTATAGTAAGTATTTGTGACATTCAGTTCCCGGTTTGTGTTCTTTCCACTTGCTTCTTACATATCATCACAAGGAAGCTTCCATCCCACAAAGCCAAGGATTTTCTTACGCCTTATCAGACCTCAGCATCTATGTGCCGGCGCAATACTTGGCCTTGAAAGCGCCAAACAGCATGGAGGCATAACATGCAGGACGTCCTGCAGGATTCCCAGATCTCCAAAGCTGGAGGGCATTAAAGGGAACCTAGAGGAGGTATGGCCATTATCCTGGATATTGGAGCTTGGACATGGCACATGAGTGATATAGATGAAACCTATTAGATGAGCCCCTCCCCCGCTTAGTACTGGGGGCAGTGACTCACCAGGAGAATTACTAAAATTTTGTCCACCCATCATTATAATGTATTCTTATATGTATCTGTTTGTTCCTGTTACAGGAAGACGCCCTATAAGACCATCGCAATGTTTACCTTCTGAGTAATGGGAATAAATTGGAGTTGTCAGATTTTGAGTTGCTTTAAATTATTTCAGATTTGGCTTGACAGTAGACCTCATAAGCTGATTATGGAATGAGGCCTTGAGGCCTTGTCTCTCTTCCCTAAGGGGCAGCAAGCTTTCGGCACTTAAAAGAGAACAGTCAATCTGTGACTTAGGGGGAAACTACTAGAGAAACAGGCATGTAGGAAATGGGAATTACGGATATACTTAGTATTGGTCCGCACCAAAATCATGTTTATGAGTTTATCTAAGTGAATCTGACACATTAAACAGTTATCGGTATTCTGATCGATCAGCAAGCAGGAGGGTGAGCAAGATTGGTACATAGTTCCTATCTGCAGCAGATGTTGATAGAGCAGGAGGAACTGAGAATTGTACATAGTGATCTATCTTGATTCAGGCAGTGTATGATTTCAGTAGAAGGGAAGGTGAGCAGAGTGTAACACTAGATGTACTATCGCAGGCGCTGTGCTATAGAGCAGGAGGAGGTGAGCAGATTGTACATAGTGCCTATCTTTGCAGCCAGAGTGTTATAGAGATCAGGGAAGAGCCTGAAGCAATTGTACATAGTGTCCTATCTGCAGGCAGGATGGTCTAGCGCAGGAGTGAGCTGGGGATATGTACATCTAGTGTCCTGTCTGCAGGCAGCATGTTATAGAGCAGGATGAATTGAGCAGGTTGTTCAGTGTCCTGAGCACAGGCAACAAGTCATATTACTGTACAGGATATATATACTAGTATTATATATATACACTGTACAGTAATGTAACATATATCTATACCAGTCATTGTGCACGCTATATGTGGCTCTATCATCATTGCTGTGGGGAGTCCTGTGTGTACAATATTCAGGTTTTTTAATCCGATATTATTACTCGCTCCGTGTTCCTGCAGGAAACCCGCCACCTCAAAGACATCCGCAGCACAATGGAGAAGGGACATGTTTTGCTGCAGGAGAAGGAGCATCGTCTGCAGGAGCTGGAGGATTCGCTCCTAGAGGAGGTACGGCATAACATATGCCACCCTGTGCCCTGCCCGCAAATATAAACTATCATATGCTGCCAACTGAAGACCTATATGCACCAAATGTGTGTTTTCTGCCATATTGCGGTTGTCTGGTGGGAGATATCACTGTGCCATCATCTCAGAGGGGCAGAGGATAGTATTATCCTGTAATCCACACTGTACAGTCACACATCTGTGGCCTATAGCGGTGGCTGGCACTAGCGTCTCATGAGGGCGGCAGTAACACAGCAGATGGTGGGCTTGGCTGCTGCTGCAGAAGAAGATACAGGGTTTCCAGATACTGATATCAATGCCAGCGTCTGCATCATTACACAATGGCTTTTCTAACCAACAGACAAGGAGGGGGATCCTATGATGTCCAGAATAGCGCTACATCTGTCCATGGGTTGCATCTGTTATTGCAGATTGACTTTGTTGTCATGGATTGGCGTGTGCTGTTTTGGGGAGAAAAGCAGCAGTTTTGCCCATGCCATGGCATTGTCCCTGGAGATCTGTGTAACCATACCTTTGTGTATGTTGTCAGTAGTGACAGGACAGTGAAAAGTGAATTTATAATCCACCTCCGCAGTTCTTTTAAGGACTCTAGGCGGGACTTTCTGCCTGAAGAGCTTTCTGCTCTCTGCACTAAGCTGCTCCACAGCTCCTCCCCTATTGAAGGAACAGGAGGTATATCGAGAGTCTGGTTGGATCTAAACAGCAGCCAATCCGAGCAGAGGGGAGGGGCTGTGGAACAGGTCATTGCAAAGTGCAGAAAGCTCTTCAGGCTGAAAGACCCACCCATGGCACTTACAGGTGATGCCAACCTCGATCAAAAGTTCACTTTTCCCAGCCTTTTAATATCATATTGGCAGGGGCCTGACAATTATAAGGGATTTTCCCTGGGGGTCTGATGTATATGGCCTATGCTTTGTCACGAATATGACAAGTGGAAGACACTTTTAATATCAGAAACTGTGGTTTCCTGAAAATCCGACCCTTTCACCTTCTTTCTCCTTCTTAAGGTGTCAGAAGATGATACTCTAAAGGGCAGAAGGAGCAACAAAAAGATTGTGACCTTTGATGTCAGTGACTCGGATGACACCAGTAGTGGGACCAGTATGGACGCATATAGAGGTGAGACTCCGGGAACTTGTTATGTTCAGTTTCCAAAACTTTTTTTTATTTACAAAGAGCAAAACTATTCAACTTTTTATTTTGTCTACTATACGTCTCTTTTTTACCTATAGGGATGGATCCAAAAATAATAAGTGTTAGCTCTGTAGATAATTAAAGAGGACCTGTCACCACTAAATTACTAGTCATTTCCCTCTTTTATGTGAAATCTCACCCATTTACCTAGAAAAAAAAACCTCCCCCAAAGCAGGGGTGCACCAACCATGAGGCGCGTTGAGCGTCTTTGCCTCAGACTGCACCACCTGCAGTAAGATGGGGGGCAGCAACTGGGGTATAATCACCTGCTACAAAACAGACCTTCACCCCAGATGTCAGCATGGGTGTGAGTCACTGCAATGTAGGGGGCTCTAGCTCAGCAGAAAGTTCAGGTTCACCCCTGCCCC
Organism: Engystomops pustulosus; assembly: GCA_019512145.1. Classification (NCBI taxonomy): domain Eukaryota; kingdom Metazoa; phylum Chordata; class Amphibia; order Anura; family Leptodactylidae; genus Engystomops; species Engystomops pustulosus. The sequence continues at coordinate 152,880,474 of CM033646.1, forward strand.
AAAGTCATATGCAAATATGACTCTTCTCCCCTCATTTTAAATGAGATGAGTCAAGTTTAGTGGATGAAGGGGTAGTGTTACTTCAGAAGCCCCTGTCTTCTGTCCTATAGCACCTAGAAACATGCTGCATGTGTCATATTAAAGATCATTTCAGATGAGAGAACAGGCTTATCGCTTTGTGAGCTATAGAACCAGAGATACCGGCAGCTTTAAATGTAATTGGAAATGTGAGCTACAGATATAGATCCAGTTCCCTCCTATTTTTTTTTTTAACTGCCTGTAGCTCACAGAACCATATGCTTGATGGGATCGGAAAGATCCTTATTTTTAATATGACACAAAACCCGTAGGTGTTATAGAACCAAAGATAGAGGCTTCTGAAGTGACTCTTCTCTTGCAACCACTAAACTTGACTCATCTCCTCTGAAAATGGGATGACACGAGTCATATTTGCCTGAGTTTGGAAAATTATTATTTTTTTAAAGGTCAACAGATGAGATTTTACATAAAATTCTAGGACATTTTATGTTCTTCCTGTGGAGACTTGTAGCCTAGTGAGGTAAAACATGGCGACAGGTTCCCTTTAAAAGCTCAATTACTATGTTGTTGTTTATTACAGCAGGCGATGCGTCTGGGGCACTGGGCAGCCTGCCACTGAAGGTCCAACATCTGACCGAGTCACTACGTCACCTCACCACTGAGCTGAACAGTGTCTTATCATCCCTCTCGTCTGATCCCCAGTCCATATACCATACACACAGCCAGCCCCCGCCGGTGACGGGTATCCCTGTATCTGCCTACGCTTCGCTTTCCAGGATCACTCCTCAGATTGGCAGTCAGTGGGCCTGGAGGACCGGAGTACACTCTAATGCCGCTTCTTCCTCTGCCGCCCAGACGGTGGATGCCATCATGGCGGAGAAATGGAGAAAGTATTTCCCAGGTGAGACACAATCACAGATCAATGATAAGAGATTGCTCCAAACTTGTACAAGCTGCATCCAGACCATGTCCCATATACGTTCACATACTGATGGTGATAAGTGGTAACATCTGAACTTTGTTTTTCAGGGGGGACACCTTTGCTCGGCGAGCCGGCTCAACATACAGAGAATAAATTAGGATACGTCTCTGCGGAGTAAGTTACCATCACACATATATAAACATTTCAGTAAAGTTTCACACAAACATACACGGGGCTGCCTATTGGCTTGTTGACAGAATGCCCCTCCCACTGGTTCTGGTCTCCCTGGATACTGCACGTATATACAGCAGGATACGGTGCACAGCTGTATACAGCAAATGTTCCCATAGACTTCTTTGGAGCATACGAAACGTAAATACTGGAGAAAATAGGACATGATCTGTATTTTGTATTTATTTTTTTTACGTCGCTCGAGGCCATGTAAACGGATGACCATATTGCCCATTGAAATGAATGTGGCCATATGCTACCCGTGTGAAAGCGGTATGGATAGCATACATCATAGAGGTCCCTAAACCAGGCACATTACTCATAGATCCAGGCACCGTGACTGTGGTAATCTCCTTATATTTGGTATCCATATCCTCCTTCCTTCTAAAATCAAGTTATGCTAATGAGCCTGAAGCAAACTGTCTCCTCCTGCTCCCTCAGCACTCCCCTCCCCCTCTGCCTGCTGTCATTTCTCAGTCCTGCACAGTGTAACTGCATGTGAAGCTGCAATATGGATGCCCCCAGTAGACCTTCAAGCTAATTAGCATAATCAACAAAGTTGATTTTAGAAGGACTGAGGCCTTGGATAATAAATATACGAAGATCCAGTCCCGGTGCCTGGATCTATGAGCAAGTGTCCCTGGTTTATCATGCTGGTTTTTGATGATAGATTTCCCTTAAGGGATTTCCATATCAATGGCCAATAGTGTTATAAGCCTAACCTTTGGAAGGGCAGCACACCAGTTTTTCTGCCATCCTTTGGGTGCTGGGCCCTAGAATCAGAAGGCTCCCTCTACTGTACAGCAGCGTTTTGGGGAAACCCTGTCACCAGGGTGCTATTTTCATCAGTTGACAGGTTGTTATAACCAAAGTACTGTATATCCAAAAATGTTTCTGTGTTATATGTTGTTTAAATTATAGTATGTGAAACTTTACTTGGTTCCCCAGCGAGTACCAGACAGGAAAATGTAAAATGACAACTTGCGTCTGCTGTATAATATATTCACTGCTCTCCTCCGTCACTCCTGGCTCCTTCCCTCCATCCACCTGATGATGTGTCAGCTCACTGCAGACAATGCAATCTGCTCACACATGTATTTATAATGCATTTGTACCACTGTGTGCACCTAAAGGGGCAATCCAACAGCCTCCATATTTATGTTGGAAGTCTGGACATAATTTTGGCGCATGGCCGTTAAAACTGCAATGAAAAAAAAACTGGTGCACTCAGTTTAAGTGCGTCTGGCCAGATTATTAAAGATAACTATGTGCAGTTTGCCTCACTAATAATACATTTGGGCCAATCTCTCCCTCTGGCATCTAAGTGCAAGGAGAGGATGTGATGGGGAGCGAGTGCAGGAGCCAGGAGAGCAGTGAATATATTATACAGCTGACGCAAGTTTCACATAATTTTTTTAAAAACCATATAACTCAGATATTATATGAAAACATATTTGGCATATACAGTACTTTGTACCTGTCCTCTGACCCTTAATAAAAATAGCTCTATGGTGAACGGATTGTATACGATCTGCTCAGCTCCTTCTGCTCTGTAACATGTGGCCAGCAGATAGGACACTATGTACAATCTGCTCAGCTCCTCCTGCTCTATATATCTCGGGGCCATGTTGATATCTCGGGGCCATGTTGATATCTCGGGACCATGTTGATATCTCGGGACCATGTTGATATCTCGGGGCCATGTTGATATCTCGGGACCATGTTGATATCTCGGGGCCATGTTGATATCTCGGGGCCATGTTGATATCTCGGGGCCATGTTGATATCTCGGGGCCATGTTGATATCTCGGGGCCATGTTTACATTTCAAGCCACATTGATTTCTCAGTTGATATATAGGGACCATGTTGATATCTCTGGACCTTGTTGATATCTCGGGACATCTGGACCTTGTTGATATATTTTTTTTTTTAGTGAAAGTTTGAATGGAACCCATTAATACCCATTACAATAATTCAAGTCACTCATGCACTTTTTGTGTGGAGGACACCCCATTCCATCCATGGAATCTAAAGAATGGTTTACATGAGGTTCTATTTCAAAGGCTAGATGGAATCAAGAGCTGGTAGTGTAGCCTAAACTCCAATTGGTGGGTTGCCCATACGGTGCCTTCCAATCATTGGGTGAATTTTTTTGGACACTGTTTTTCACCATTTGTCACAGGGATTCTTTCGAGATTCTTTCGAGATGTGAAAATACTTCTACAAAGACTTATTGAGAGCTATAGACAAGGTCTATGTGGCCATCAGGTTCTTCACCCAACTCCAAACCCTGCCCTTCTCTTTGGTGGACTGTTTCAACAGATGGAAAACTGAAGATTTTGGGGTTTCCTTAAGCTTCGGATCTGGGCAACCATCAATCGTTGAAGGGGAATCCACCTCTTCTTAGATTAGAATCAATACTTCAACACTTTTAAGGTGGAAAGTTTTTATGTATTTAGGTGAGGGAACATAAGGCAGGTAGGGAATCCCAAAAATATGTTCCAATTTAATGACTGGTTGATATTGAAAACTGATGTTGTATCCTCAATCGGCATTGGATAAGTCTCCACGACATTGCCTTCAAATCCGCCTTGACTCATGGGGGGGGGGGGGCTTTTCTGACCCCTCAGGTTTTTGGAGACCATCCATTGCTTTGGTTTTTTTATGTTTTGGTTCAGACCCAAGGAAATGATCTTTTCTTCCGGTACATTTCATTGAAATTTGAAGCTTTATGTGAGAGGAAAATCACAAAATGAAAGTGTCTGGATGAAGACCAGTGAAGTGTGATCTCCGGAGAGCGGAGGAGAGATGAGAGATATGTGATGCCATAAGAGAGATCTGCGCTGCTGTGACTCGTGCGCCGCTAGGAAGTCGTTAGGAGACGCCATTTATGATCATAATGACAGTCTATGGTAAAAGAAGTCTGAAATGTCCCATCATTTTTCAGCTTGTGCTGTGTACACTGGAGGCAGTCAGTAATCTTATTGTTAATGGTTGAGATTACAATGAAAGATCACAGCTCTGTCATAAAATCCTTACTGCCTGCACCATATGTACAATCTGCTCAGCTCCTCCTGCTCTATAACATGCTGCCTGCAGATAGGACACTATGTACACTCTGCTCAGCTCCTCCTGCTCTATAACGTGCTGCCTGCAGATAGGACACTATGTACAATCTGCTCAGCTCCTCCTGCTCTATAACATGTTGCCTGCAGATAGGACACTATGTACAATCTGCTCAGCTCCTCCTGCTCTATAACATGCTGCCTGCAGATAGGACACTATGTACAATCTGCTCAGCTCCTCCTGCTCTATAACATGCTGCCTGCAGATAGGACACTATGTACACACTGCTCACATTGTATCAGACATCAGGCAGATTATATTGTGTATCGTGTGTAATGCTGTGGGTGGGGGGTCTCCATGTCAGTGAGGAGCGCATCCCCCGAGCCGCACGGCCGCACTCGGATGCTTCATGTATTCATGGTGAATATAATGACATACGGTCAGAACATGGCGCCGGCACATGTCTCCAGGACTGGTAATTAGCCGTCAGTCTCCGCTCAGGATTTTCCACCTGATGAGATCAGAACTGGATCACGATATTGATGAGAAACATTTCCAAAGTGCCGGGTGTGCAGAGAAACTTCACTGAGGTCATAACACAACCGTCCCCATTACTCAGCAATCCCTACACAGACACATCGCAAAGCTCATATAGAAAGCTAAGTGTGTGTATGTGTGTATGTGTGTATGTATGCATGTATGTGTGTATGTATGTATGTATTTAAGTATGTGTGTGTATGTATGCGTGTATGTATGTATGTGTGTATGTATGTATGTGTGTGTATGTATGTATGTATGTGTGTATGTATGTAAGTATGTGTATGTATGCATGTATGTATGTATGTGTGTATGTATGTGTGTATGTATGTATGTGTGTATGTATGTGTGTGTATGTATGTATGCATGTATGTATGTGTGTGTATGTATGCATGTATGTATGTGTGTATGTATGTGTGTATGTATGTGTGTATGTATGTATGTATGTGTGTGTATGTATGTATTGCTGCCTGCAGATAGGACACTATGTACAATCTGCTCAGCTCCTCCTTCTCTATAACATGCTGCCCTCAGATAGGACACTATGTTCAATCTGCTCAGCTCCTCCTGCTCTATAAAGCACTGAAAGGACACTATCACTGTTCCCTATAAATCCACAATATGACAAATTAGAGGTTAAGCAGAAATTCCCATACAGGGAGTCAATACATGACAGACTTTTGTCCTTATTTTACAGAAATCAGTTAAAGAATTGAAGGTCCATTTGTTCTGGTGTCTTTGGGGTAGAGACACCCAAGGCTCCTGGGCTGGTGTGCCCATATCTTCTGCACCCACTGCCCAGGCACCATCCATACTATGTATTGCAGCAGTGACTATATTGTACTGTCTCTAGCATTTTACCACAGGACTTCTTATATCTTTCCCTTACGTCTTTCCTGTAGGGAACAGCTCAGAAACATGCAGAGCACGACATTACGAGCGCAGCACACGGACCGGCAGACGCTGCAGGCCATGATCGACACCAACAAGAAGTGGCTGGAAAATTACAAGAATGACCCCAAAGTGTATCCTAAAGGAGCCTGGAACCTTATGGGGGTCTGAATCTCCATGTTACAGGATGGGATCCGGCACGGTGTATCCATCCATAACGTATCTTCTGCCTACAAGATATGTCATAATTATGTGACTGTGGAGGGTCACAGCAGTTGTATTCAAAGCCTATGGGACTGTCCGAGTTTTGCTTTCTCCTCCGGTCCTATAGGGATTGAATATAACCTATAAGACATTGCTCAGGATTGGGATAGAAGATGAGGCACAACAAGCCTTACGCCTTTTATCTTGATTAATGGGGGTTTTAGGGATCACCTATAAGGCTATCTACCACCAGGATGAAAGACTGTATGCAAATGAGCCTGAGGGGCTCCAGGCTCCATTAACATGTATGGAGCCTGGAGCCCCTCAGATTCATTTGCACACACTCCTTCATCCTGATGGTAGATGCCATTTAAAGCATTTCTAACTTGAAACAGGTTTCCATATTTAAAGGATTAGGGTGGCCCAGGAATAATTATTGATAAACTACAATCTTCAGGAGAAGCTATTAATATCATATCTGATCTAAATATGGCATAATTGGCTCCATGCTATGTGTAGTGGCCAAAAGCAGTAACTACAGCTGCGTCACACATTCCTTTCTATTGGAGCTGTGGCTGTAGTTGCATCTTCTGGCCACTACATGGCGCTCTACCTTGCAGAGTAATTCCCATGACCGTAGGATCATCGGGTCTTGTGTTTTCTTACAGATGTTAAAGGTTCCCCAAGAATATACTATGTAATAGAATGGGCTTTAGGGTTATGGGTAATATAGATGGTCATCACTGAGAATCTCCCATTTTACTCCGTAGTGACTGTTCTCCTTCATGGCCGGCTCTTCCTTAACTCGTATCCACAGTCTCCTTCCATCACGGATGAGCCGATCTCCTACAGGAAAAGGATTAGTGCAGCTGGGATTGGATGAAAATGACAAAATCAAAGTCTATCATTACTAGTGTCCAACAGCGGATGACACTTCTCCAGGAGCCGGATGGGACAGATTTGACATTCTGGATAAATCAAGTGGTTATGATATATGAAATGCTGGAATTTTTTTAATACTTCTGATCAAATGAAAGGGATCCCTTTACCATAAAAATCTAGTCTGATTTTCAGGCCACATGACATAGAGCAGGAGGAGCAGAGCAGATTGTACATGGTGTCCTATCTGCAGGCAGCATGTTATAGAGCAGGAGGAGCTGAGCAGATTGTACACAGTGTCCTATCTGCAGGCAGCATGTTATAGAGCAGGAGGAGCTGAGCAGATTGTACATAGTGTCCTATCTGCAGGCAGCATGTTATAGAGCAGGAGGAGCTGTGCAGATTGTACATGGTGTCCTATTTGCAGGCAGCATGTTATAGAGCAGGAGGAGCTGAGCTTATTGTACATAGTGTCCTATCTGCAGGCAGCATGTTATAAAGCAGGAAGAGCTGCGCAGATTGTACATGATGTCCTATCTGCAGGCAACATGTTATAGAGCAGGAGGAGCTAAGTAGTTTGTATATTATCTGCTCAGCTCCTCCTGCTCTATAACATGCTGCCTGCAGATGGTACACTGTACAATCTGCTCAGCTCCTCCTGCTCTATAATGCACTGATAGGACACTATTATACAATCTGCTCAGCTGTGCACTATGCAATGATTGCAATGAGGGGGTCTTCCTTGGAAGAACACTAAGCCTAAAATTTACACTACGTTTTATGCTTTTTTTAATATTTTTATTTAGTATATCGCCTGCGAGCAGTTATTTCAGGTTAGAGAAAAAAAAACATTTTCCCTTGAACTGTTGTAGACAAGGTGTAAAATAATGTTTGCTGCATGATCTCATTTGTTTCAGTTTACATGTATATATGAATGACACCGGTGCTCATCATCATACGCTGCACTACTATATATGACCAGCATCCGGTTCAGTGTCCCTGTAGATAATAAGTCATGGAATTTCATTGCTTATCCAGAAACAGCGCCACCACTTTCCCCTGGTTGTGTCTGGTATTGCAGCTGATCGTCATTAAAGTGAATGGGGCAGAGCTACAATACCATTTACAACCTATGGCACTGTTTCTTGAAGCAAGCAGCCATGTTTTTCTAATCCTGGACCTGGAGGGTCCCTTTAAGCACCCCTCACTTGTGCAAATCCATAATATATTCTGGGGAAACATCTTTGAAGTGAATCTTCGTCTTTCACAATATTCTTTGTTTTAAACTGTTTCCTTTTGGTTTTAATATGTCTATACGGGTTCTAGGCTGCCGTCACTAGATGGAGCCGTAGAGCCCAGTGTATATGGTTTTACTATATAAGGGGCGTCCATATAAAAAATTGTAACCCCCTTTAAGAGAGTGATCAGATTTCAGTGTTAATGCCCTTTGTACCTTGAATCTAGATAAGTCAAGGGGGTGGAGATTCACTTTAAGGGGTAGTCTCTCAGATAACCTGCATCCATAGTAACAGGGCGGTAACTTGTAAATATAATAATTAATCTTTAGCGCTGCAGTTATACAGATCCTTCCGCTGCAGCGTGTCGGGATTATTTTTCTATAAATCGTGTACATACTTATTTTTATACTATGAGCACTTTGTACAGAGCCCAGGGATCTGTCACCTATAGGACCCCTATAGAGTGTAGTATATAGTGCCTGAGGATTTTACACATTGCCTTATCCTATATCTGAGTTTACAATCACTTCAAGCTTCCAATGGAATAAATCGGTAAAGTTCTTATTGTTCCTGATGTGTCACGACAGGGAGTCTGGGTACGGGCAGTAATGGACCCGAGTGGTTCTGATCCGAAGTGAGGAGCCGGCTGTGCACATAGGGTCCCTCTCCATAGAAATGAATGAAACCTGGGAGTTATAACAATGATTGGTTTAATATTCGTGTTATTCGGAATTTTATTAATGAACATTTCCAGGTTTTTCCAGGTTTTTGAATGGATCCTTGGTCTTGGACACCTCCAACCAAACCTACTCCCTGTCTGTAGAGGAGGTCATAATTGGGGTCCCACCAATCCACTGTATAGGTGATGCGTTCACTTCGTTGGGTCCTGTGAATCGGTAGACGTACTGATCATATATTTTAGTTTTTTACAATGGAGAATACACATAGAATATTATTGGGTCACCCATCCATTTCCTGCGGAGGAATCCATCACTTTCTGGGAAAACCCGGCTCAGGATGATGGATTTCACCACTTCAGATGCCTGACAGCTAATCATTCCCCTCTGCTTCTCAGAACACATGCACCCCTGGCCTGGCCAAGCATGAGTGTCTGTATAATATGGAAGTCAGGGCAGAGAGTATCTATAGTGTATGGTCTGTCTCAGGATTCCTACAAATACGCCTTAAAAATAAAAGTTTACTCCGACAAGAATGTGGAGCTTTATGGATTTTCTTAATGCATTTTTTTTCCTGCAAAAAACCCTAATGCACATGCAGGGCCGCAACTTTTGGGGTTGTAGGTTGACCATTGCAAAGAAACGTGTACTATAAATGAAACATAATAATGGGGCCTGGTACCATTAAAATTAAGCATGATAAAGCAAAGACACTCAATATATCTTCTAAAATTATGCTAATAACGCAAGTGCTCAGGGAGGGGTGTTACCGGAGCCCATCCGTGCTGCAGCTTCACAGCCCCCCCCCCCCACAACTCCTATCTCCCTCTGCCTGTTGTTATCTCACACAGTGGAAGTGGGAAGTGCTTCTTTCTCACTGTAAAAGTCTGTGATGCTGCAGTATGGAGGGGCTCTGGTAACACCTCCAGAGCCCTTTGAATTCGATTTTAAGCTAATTTTAAAAGTTGATTTTAGAAGGAAGGAGGCCATGAATAACAAATATAAGATGATGACCACAGTCCTTTATGAGTAAGTGTCCCTGGTTTATCATGTTTCATTCTTCTGGTGGATTTCCTTTCCAATGATTTTTATATTGCTGGAATAGTCTGCTGTGCCGAGCAACTGGAAGCCTGTATCCGTGCATGTAATTACAGATTTTGGCCACTACACAGGGCAGGGAGCTCTGTTATTTGTGCTTCTAGCATTCAGATGGTGTCTGGACACTAGCAGATTTCCTCAGGATAAACCATCAATTCCTGGACACCCCCTTTAAGTCCCGCCTCTGTGTGTACATGAACAAACCCGCAACAACCAATATTAGTAGCTGCTATGAACAATACCAAAAATGTTTATAATTGTCCGTTCCAAGAACTACAACTCCCAGCATGCCCTACACGCTTCAGTTGTATCTACTATGGATTATACAATCCCTGTATCCATAAATGAACTGATGTATTGTCTTACTATTTTCCCGCACTACTATGCAAACCTAATGGAGGCCTCGGCGCTATGGTAATGACGGTGTCCTGTGCTGAAGTTTTGTACTTCTTCTCTGTATGCGCTGTGTGAATTGGATTGTTTGGTTTTGTATTCAGATTAAATCCATACACTGTACTCTGCCTGCGCGAGTCTCCTTGTGACACAGATACGGAGTGTTAGCTCAGTGGGGAAGGGAATTATCCCTACGTACGGATCGTAATCTGAGAAGAGGAAAACTCAGACAAGGACAATCAATCTGAGAAGTAAATAATCCATGGAATCTGCCTTTCTTTTTATTTATATATTTTTTAGAATAATCTAATAAAATCTGACATGTTAAAAGTTGTGTCCAGCCTTGACTAGTATGTTGTAGTATTTATATCATACATGTGTCATTATGTGACTTTGAAATCTTCAGCAGCTCTATCGGCTGAAGCAGTATCGGCTGTTTGGAGGAGACCCGGCTGCTGTGACCCACTGGGCGGAGACCTAGCTGCTCTGACTCGCTGGGCGGAGACCTAGCTGCTCTGACTCGCTGGGCGGAGACCTAGCTGCTCTGACTCGCTGGGTGGAAACCTGGATGCTGTGACTCGCTGGGTGGAGTTCTAGCTGCTGTGCCTCACTGGGTGGAGACCTAGCTGCTGTGCCTCACTGGGTGGAGACCTAGCTGCTGTGACTCACTGGGTGGAGACCTAGCTGCTGTGCCTCACTGGGTGGAGACCTGGATGCTGTGACTCGCTGCTCCCCCTCCCCTCTCCATAGAAGCTCTTTTCAGTCTGAAACCTCAATGAGCTTCTGTCTGTCTTGGTAGTAAGATGGATATCACTGAAATTTAAGAATAAAAAGCAGATTAAGAATGATGTAGAGGGGCAATAAGAACCGGAGTAACTGGAGAAGGAAGCGCTTATCTGTGATGATATATAGGACAAAGTTTCTACTACTAGAGCATAATACATGTTAGCAGACGCCAGGCCTGCTTGTCCCATTATCAGGCTCTTCCTACCCCTGTCCTAAACATTAACACTGAAATATCTTCTGACTGTTTCTTGCTATGGGGATATGGATGACAGCTTATGACACAGGCACAGATAGAGGCTACTGGATCTTAGGCCTCATGCACATGTGCGCTCACCTGGGCCGGAACCGGGGAGGAGCACGCAGCTGGGGGCAGAATCGGGTTAAGTGCCCCTCTCCATCACAGCTGGGTGGCTGCACATGTTCCATCTTTTGCAGCGCCACCTCTCAGCCAGGTCACAGAGCCATAAGACACAGGGTGCTCACCACACCTTGACCTGGTGCCATAGACCTCTATTGTGGCCATGATCTGCCCCACCCAGATCTCATCCACAGTTATGGTCATGTGCGTTATAGTAAATTTATTTTTCCTAGTGCTTTATTACCTGATTGTCGATCACTTCTTTTAGTTTCTAAAGACAGCTATCAATTCTCATACCTAAGGATTGCAAACCTCTGACCAGATACTGGCCACCACTGGGCAAATCCACCAGGTGGGTAGGTGATCGCCCACCTCAAGGCAACCTCTAAAGCATAAATCAGGAACCTCAGGGTAAAAAAATTCTGATAATAAAAGCTTATACTTAGAAATAAATCATACATATCTGACTTGGAATTACCATTGATAAATAAATCTGGTCCAAATGGATAATTTGTAAGACAATCCCTTTTTAAGAATAAGAAAATAGAAATTTCCGGATTCTGTACAAAATCACAACACGGAATATTCACGGAGTACTTTGCGGTGTCGGCTGTAATTTACTGTAGTTGTTAACCGTTCACCTTCCGGATTCCATGTGAGACATTACACCTCTTCACCTCCCCCGTGCGTCATGTCGTTTCCTGGTGATGCCCCTCTCCTCAGGAGATTACATCCTCAGGACAGCAGGTGTAGGATCTAGGCTTATAATCTGATTAGTAGAACTGAGCTTGTGCTGCTGACAGCCGCTGCCGGCCACTTCATAGACGGCTCTTCCTCTGTCACCATGTTGGCGTCTCTTATGACAGCGCTGATATTTGTCGTACGGGTATTTGGCAAGGTCAGTATCGACGATCTGGTTATAGACGGTGACTACAATCCTGTATTATGTGGGGAACGTAGTAGGGGTGGATTATGACTGCCATGAGCCCTGGACTGTATGAATATTATAGTCCCTACAAGTCTGGAATCACTTCCTATATATTGTACTAGAATCAGCTTCTTTGGGAATGGAGGATGCATCCCATCTGCTGCTTTCATTCTGTGGTTTCAGGACCTTTGGGGGGCCTTCAACAGATGTATGAGAAATTCATAGGTGAAGGACCTTCTCAGTATAAAATTTGGTGGGTGGTTTGGGTGGCCATGGGCCCCCTAGATGGCATGGACCCCGGGCTACCGCCCAAACTGCCCCTACTGGATCTTAGTCACAGCTAATACCATCCCCTTTACTATACAGTATATTATATGTCACACTATGAACTGTAGAGATTTGGGAGTATATCCACAATAAGTATTTTTGATACACGACTTCCAGTCTTGATATTTTGTAGCCAGTGATATATAGCTTAGAAGGGGCTCTATATGAAAATGGGTCTTTATTCGTATTCCCTCAAGTTCCTCATAAGAAGCTGTAATATCCTTAAGTAAATCCATTGTGTGGCCTGAGAATATGTGAAGCCCGGCACATGTACACATGGCACGGGGAAGGGGGGTGGAGGTACAATGTGCCCCCCCTTCATCTGACTGAAGTCTCTATAATACGTACAGTGGGGAAAATAAGTTTTTATACACAGTTTTTCCAACTTACATAGAATGGAGAGGTCTGTAATTTTTTATTGTAGGTCACTTCACCTGTGTGAGACAGAATCTAAAACCAATCCAGAATTGTAAATGATAACTATTCAACAACTTTTTTTTTTGCCAAAAATAAGTATATGATTAAAATAGAAAAACAAAATGTAATATTTGGCACAGAGAACTTTGTTTGCAGTTACATTGGTCAGACATTTCTTGTATTTCTTGACCAAGTTTGCACACACTGCATCAAGGATTTTGGCGCAGTCCACTATACAGAGCTTCTCCAGATCTTTCAGGTTCATTGATGTCTTTGGGCAACACTGAGTTTCAGCTTCCTCCAAAGATTTTCAATTGAGTTCCAGTCTGGAGACTGACTACAGGCTACTCCAGTGCCTTAAAATGGTTTTTACAGAGTCGGATTTCATTGCCTTGGCTGTGTGTTTTGAGTCAATGTCACACTGGAAGAACCATCTCCGACCCTTCTTCAATGTTCTAACTGAGAGGTTATTGGTCCAACCTACGTTTCCACTCTATGCTTTACGATTGGGACCGTGTTTTTAGGGTTGTACTAATCCTTCTTCTTCCTCCAAACACGGCGAGTGGAGTCGATACCAAAAAAGTTCTAATTTGGTCTCATCCGACCACATAACCTTTTACCATGACTCTTCTGGATCATCCAAATGGTCTTCTGTGAACTTCAAGCGGCCTGGGCATGTGCTGGTGTGAGCAGGAGGACCATATAGGCCCATAATCCATGATGCTATAGTGTGCTAATGGAAATCTTTGAGACTGTGGTCCCAGCTCACTTCAGGTCATTGACCAGGTTCTCCTGTGTAGCTTTGGGCTAATTCCTTTTTTCTAATAATCGTTGCCCCGCGATGCAAGATCTTGTATGGACCTCCAGACCAGGAAAGGTTGATGGTCATCAAGTGTTTCTTCCATTTTCCACTAATTTCACCAATAGCTGTTGTCTTCTCACCAAGCTGCTTGCTTTTGTCCTATAGTCTGACACAGTTTTGTGTCCCTGCTGTCCTTAGACAGTTCCTTGGTCTTGGCCATGGTGTAGAGGTTGGAGTTTTTATTGATTGAGTGTATGGGCAGGTGTGTTTTATATAGGTTACTAGTTCAAACATGAGTTCAGAGTAGGAGAAAAACTAAAAGGTCTGAGGGTGCAGTCACAGTTTACATTTTGTTAAAGGGGTTTTCCCATGAAACAAGTTAGGCCCTATTCACAGGACAGGGCCTCAACTTGCTGATCAGTGGGGGTCTCAGTGATGAGACCACAGATGACGAAAATGGCAGGTCTGATGAGGTCCCAGCTACCCTTGTCTGACCCTTTGTCGCTCCCTGAGACAAGCTGAGCAGCCGGTCGTTCATTGCCGGTCTGCCCCGTTCATCCCTATGGAGCTGATTACTGAATATGGCTATCGGCAATCTTGGTCAGCTCCATATAGATAAACCGGTTTGGCCATGCACGACCGGCTGCTTCGTTCATCTCGGGGAGCGATGAGGGTTCTGATGGGGCTAGATGGGACCTCATAGGACCCCTGTTCTCGTGATCTGTGGGGGTCTCATCCTGTGGAACGGGCCTAACCTCTTTAAGAAACACAATGCAAATACTCAGGGGCAGGGCTCATAAACAATGCACAAAATATGCAATGTAAATGCCCCGTGTGACCGCCCCTGAGAGACCCAGAATTCTTGCTAGTGTTAAGTGATCAAATACTTATTTCATGTAATAAAAGGCAAATTGATTGATTGTACAATGTAATTTTCTAGATTTTTTTTAGATTCTGTGTCTCACAGTTGAAGTTTACCCGTTACAAAACTCTCTCCATTCTATGTCGGTAAAAAATCTTGCATAATCAGCAGTGAATCAAATACTTATTTGCACAAAGCAAAAGATGCCTAAGTACTATTATCTACAGGTCAGAAAACACATTATTATCCACCTATTTTAGAGAATTTAGAATTAGTCATGAGTCGTCTTGGTGGGAACAGAGCCGTGACAATGATGAGTTGTCCAATCCATTGATTTGAATGGTCATTGTGTAATACTTTATTTTCCCTGTGGTGGCGCTGCACAGACACTAAATACTTTCTTCAAGTGCTCCCATACAAGATCCACCTACAAAGCTCCACCATGTTCTTGAAGCCTAAGGCCTACTGTACAATGGTATTATTACAGACCAATAATTGACATTTTACTATCAAATACCCTACACCTGTTACTGGATTATAATATCGGGGTATAGGTGGTAGCCCAGGGCCCATGGCCACCCAAACCACCCACCAAATTTTATAATGAGAGGGACCTTTACTCATGCAATCCACATATGTCTGTTTCTGCTCTCAATACACATGTATACAAGAGCCATTTCAGGACCTTTGAAGGTCCAATGGTCCTGAAACTGCAGATTGAAAGCATAAGGGACACATCCTACATTCTGATTCTAGTCCCATAGGTAGGAAGTGATTCAAGACTTGTAGGGGCTATAATATTCATACAGCCCAGGGTCCATTGCAATCTTAATCCGCCCCTGTCTACACCACTTGACCCTTACAGGGCACCATTGTTTTCCAATGTGGTGACTAACCAGCACAGGTTTAGAAAAGTGTAAAGCGTGGATCGATGCAGTTTCCATTACTTGCTAGGTCACATCCCTTTCTACACTTTGAGGTTTATGAAATTAGATGTGAAAAAGAACAAATGGATGATTGCTGCCACCTTTCCTAACGGGAACAGGTGTTCAAAATAACAAAACCAAACTTCAACCCATATAATAGGCCCTAGACATTCACAACTCCACGAGTCCCCCTATATTGATTGATAGAAGAAATAGGTTATTGTTGTACTTCACTAAGGTACCAGGAGCAAAACCTGGAGGACCTTCCCTGTCCTGCATTACACAGAAACCCCACTGATATAAATGGACAATGTGTAATTCTTAATTCCTCCTATGGTGGCGCTGTGGGAAAGTAAAACTACAAGTATTCACCATAGATCACAGCTGTCGTTGGCGGTGACACTTATGAATCATCGTATCATCAAGGCTCCCTTCCAAAAAAAGGGGATTGTCAAAATCTTGTGGAAAATAAATACTAGGATATATTAAAGTAAAAGAATACCATATTATGATGGTAATTCTCTGTCATCATTTTTTTCCAATAAATTGTGGCAATGCTCATCCCGACCTTGTGTTCTCCTCTATAGTTAGGCAGCTCATTATTTCGAGAAGAACAAGCCCCGTATCTCATGTACCAGCCCCTTCCATGGCACGTGCAGTATGTAACCCAAAACAGAAGAGCAAGCAGAGACCAAGAGGTAAAACACGGAATTCTTACTGTTCTCCTTAAAACTTCTGTGTATAGGCTGAATAAAAGGAATATTTAGTAATATTAATTTGTCTAAAGTGCATCTGAGCCATAGTAACCATGTAAATAGTTGCCTTTATCGGACTCTTCACCATTGCCTATTTGGGCACTACAATTACGGTTATCCTTAGCGGGATATGTAGTTAGACCTCAGGAACCTGTAGTCTGAATAAGACATTTTGACTTCTATTGTGTGGAAAAACTTTCAGAATTTTTTTTTGTGTAACTACAAATAGCTTTAAAGGGAACCTGTCACTTAAACTGACCCACACCAACTAAAAATATCTTTGAAAATGCTATTTTACAGCAGTACAACTATCCCAATATTGTTCCTCTCTGTGCTGTAAAGTTCCACAGTCCATTTGTAACGCTGACTACTGACTACTATGAATATTCATGTTCTTCAGTCTTCTGCTCATCAGAGCAGAGTTAACTTGGCCGAAGACAAAGCACACGCCTTGTCAACCAGAAAGCTGGAGCTTTCTGATTGACAAGGCGTGTGCTTTGTCTTCAGCCGAGTTAACTCTGCTCTGCTATATCACTCACACGCTGGCTGTGTGAATGTGTGAGGTAGCGGTAATGAGAGACACTGGCTGTCAGTGATTGGATGAAGAGAAATCAGCTCACCCCTCCCTCAGGAATTCTCATTGGGGACGGGAATGAGATGGAGGATGGTGAATATGCCGGATGCAGCTCAGAGGAAAGATAATAAAGACTCTCTTAGTGTCATTTGCATAGATGGTGAGTCAAGTTTACAGACTGACTGTGGAAGTTTTCAGGCATGGAGATGAACAATATAGGGATTGTTGTACTGCTGCATAGTAGCAGTTTTCAAAGATGTGTTTAGTTGGTGTGGGTTAGTTTAAGTGACAGGTTCCCTTTAAAGCTGTTTGTAGTTACACTGACATTTTTTCATAAGGTTTTTCCACACAATAGTAGTTAAAAGGTCTTCTCCCGACTACAGGTTCCATGAGGTCCATTTATATATCTGGTTTACCAGAATCTTAGGCAAAATGTCTGACGCCCTAATCATGTACAGAAAACAGAGATTCCACCATTAAAAGCTAATGTAATGCTGACCCGTTGTAGTCCGTAACCCTTTTACTGAGAAGAATTTTGGATATTCTAGTAGGTTATATCTTCCTTACTAATCTGTTACGTGCTTGTTGTATCTTGTAGCGGAGAGGAAGCTGCCAGTACACTTGTACAACGTACCCTGCCAGAGACAAGTATGGTCAGTATCCACCATATTTCTGGATTTTCATGACATTCTGATGCCACAGATAGTGATCATATTTGTCAACATAAAGTTTTCTAAAGTTGTATGCAGGAAAAGAAAGATCAGTACATGTTTGTAGTAAAGCATCGAGGTGTCATAGAGGCCGCGTGTGGACCTTGTAGGAGAAGTGGACCAAGAATGGTTGGCCCATAGTCTTTTGCTACTGGGTAGAAAATACCTGTAAAGGACCTCCAGAAAACTAGGACCATGGTGGGCAAACAAACCAGACCCTTCTGTCCTTGGTGGCAACACCCGGAACCATAATGAGTGTTCATTCTTTGATGAAGCCCACTGTTATATCACTATACTACTAGCCTCACGGGCCAGTTCCTGAGCCATCCCATATTTAGGTCCAGAATGTGCATGAAGGAGTGCTCTAACTAAGGAGTCTAAAATTCAGAAAATGTCTTGATAAAAAAGGTTGTTCCATAGAGTAATGGACATCATAGAGTCCCTCATGGAACCAGATCGAGAGAGCTGCATCGACAGACTTGGGTGGTCTTTGAATTGATAGTGTTTTCAGGAGTCTTGGGTGCTGGACCTGTAGCAGATCACACTGATGGCTCCTATAGGCTGGCTATGGTCAGAGAGATTGTAAGGTTTAGAATGGTAGAGAAAACCACAGATTGTCCGAAAATTCCAAAAATCCTATTTTTCCATGAGATTGCAAGTGAGGTGGATTAGACCAGGAGGTTCCAGGGTGTGACTATATTTTTTTCCGTAAGATAAGAAAAAAACCAAAAACAGTGACAGGTTACACGTGTTTTTAGCAAAATATAATAGAGGATAATAGAGGACCCACCACTCCTCAATTGGTAAAAGTGGCCAATGTGTAGAGAACCCACCACTTCTCGTGCTGTATGGCTTTGTGGTATCTACATAATATGGCTACTGGTGATGGAAGTGACCCCTATGATGGTGGTATATGTTACGTTGGTCCAATTGTATGCAAAATTTGGTCAGGTTTGTAGTGATTTGATGTACTCTAAATGACCCATTCTCCAGAGCCCCCAGAGACCTGCTATGGGCGTCCGTTGTTCCCCCATTGCTTGTACTAGAGGAAGAAGCTTTGAGGGACACTGTATTATAAACATCAGCACATAATATCTGTCCTCTCCCAAAATGTCCGCCACATCCGTACAGTAATCGGATCAGATCTGTGGTAATCCCTCCAGCTGAAGGGAGGACAAGTGATTGCTATTTATAGTAGAAGTGGAAGATGTATATGAACATTGGAAAACACTGGTGTGTATCTCCTCTACAGGTCTGAGGAGGGCCAGTCCACGGAGAGGAGACATGTCCATCCAAGATGCCACTGAACGAGCTGCACTCACCATCCAGAGTCATTACCGGAAATATCAGCAACACAAGCACCACCAGGCCTAGGGCTACAACTAGGCCTGGCCTGTCAGATCCAGGCCTATCCTGACCCGAAGACACCTCTTCAGTGACACCCGTGTCCTCACACAGAGATCAGGAGCTTCTACCTCACGAATGGGGTCATGTATGAAAGACTGTGACACACCAAATGTATAGCAATAATATTATCTATATAATAGCCTATCCCGTTTATGTGTGCCTACGTGGCATCACCTATTAATGAGATTTCATTTACTGTTCTGGTTGCCCATGGAAACCAATCAGAGCTCGGCTTTAATTTTATAATCATTTGTGGGAAAATGAAAGCTGAGCTCGGATTGGTTGCCATAGGCAACTAGAACAGTTCTGCTCTAAGAGACTTATGATAAATCTCCTCCATTGTCTCTATATAATTGATATAGCGATGGATAGTACACAGAATAATGTAAGCACAGATGGTGCTGCCTTTCTTTCTTTCATCCTGTAAATAATGGAAGAACAGACAGCACTGCCTGCTAGTACATTATACAGAAAGAAGTACTGCATAGTACAGATAGTACTGTCTTCCTGTCTCCCTTTAATATCTTTCTACCTGTAACGTTAAGTTAAAGTCTGATGTAGTAACAAATGAATAGGCCTGTCTGTAACTGATGCTGGAACAGATAGTACTGCCTCCCAGCATGCCTGTAATTGGTATAGGGACAGATAGTACTGCCTCCCAGCATGCATGTAATCGGTATAAGGACAGATAGTACTGCTTCCCAGCATGTCTGTAATTGGTAAAGGGACAGATAGTACTGCCTCCCAGCATGTCTGTAATTGGTATAGGGACAGATAGTACTGCCTCCCAGCATGCATGTAATCGGTATAAGGACAGATAGTACTGCCTCCCAGCATGCATGTAATTGGTATAGGGACAGATAGTACTGTCTCCCAGCATGCATGTAATCGGTATAAGGACAGATAGTACTGCCTCCCAGCATGTCTGTAATTGGTATAGGGACAGATAGTACTGCCTCCCAGCATGCATGTAATCGGTATAAGGACAGATAGTACTGCCTCCCAGCATGCATGTAATTGGTATAGGACATAGTAGTATGCCTCCCAGCATGCTGTAATGGTTATAGTACAGATAGTACTGCTCCCAGGATGCATGTAATTGGTATAGGGGACAGATAGTAACTGCCTCCCCAGCATGCATGTAATTGGTATAGGGACAGATAGTACTGCCTCCCAGCATGCATGTAATTGGTATAGGGACAGATAGTACTGCCTCACAGTATGCATGCAATTGGTATAAGGACAGTTTGTACTGCCTCCTAGCATGTCTGTAATTGGTATAAGGACAGATAGTACTGCCTCCCAGCATGCATGTAATTGGTATAGGGACAGATAGTACTGCCCCCCAGCATGCATGTAATTGGTATAGGGACAGATAGTACTGCCTCACAGTATGCATGTAATTGGTATAAGGACAGTTTGTACTGCCTCCTAGCATGCATGTAATTGGTATAGGGACAGATAGTACTGCCTCACAGTATGCATGTAATTGGTATAAGGACAGTTTGTACTGCCTCCTAGCATGTCTGTAATTGGTATAAGGACAGATAGTACTGCCTCCCAGCATGCCTGTGATTGGCATAGGAACAGATAGTAATTGGATTGAGTCTTGGGGCTGGCTCCCTATAAATGATGTAGGAACAGATAGTACTGCCTCATTGTCTCACGCTATGTGGGTAGATGGAGTTATCTACGGAGATGAGTTACAGTCGGTGATCTCTGCAGATGTTGATTATCATTTCCAAGATCTCTACCAGAACATCCAGCGTAATCCTGTAACCTCCTTCATACATGACCCCAACTCATCTAATAAGAGAATATCAGAGGATAGATCTTTTCCAGTATAACATTGGTATTTTTATTATGTGGAATAAGCTGTACTTTTCTGTGATGTTTTTCAGTTGTTAAATACTCCCGCGCCATGTGTACGCGCATGCGCTGGGGAGAAGAGAGGCAAGAGCATGTGATCACTATCGTTCAGTGACACATCCATGAGGATGTATTTTTGGCTCAGTACTATATGAAATGTATAAGAACAGGGTTTATATGGAGGGACTGGACTTGAGTGAGCTACAATCACCTTCGCTGTCCAAGATGTTAGGGACAACCTTCCTGCCGAGTTCTCTAAAAATGTTCCCAGAATAAATGAATGATCTGATTTAGATTTCTCTTTCTTTCATTGATTTAGCATCTTTAACCAATAACACTTCTATTCATGAAACTATTCATATTTTGCTGTAATGTTTTCCACTCCTGCCTAAATCTTTTTGACTGGACGTGTATAGAATTCCTCTGAAAACACATCAAATGTTGTACATAAAGAATGGACATAAAATTTCTCTAAAAGCTATATATATGTGTAAGTTTAGTTATTTTACTGTTGTTTTTCAACCTGGTGATAATTATAAGAATAAAGACGCACTTTTCCTTTACTTACGGGTTCTGTATTTTTTTTTAAAGAATATACGTCATCGATATATCTACTACTTTTATACAATGGGGCTTATTTACTAAGGGTCCCGTGGCCGCATTTCCGCCGGGTTTTCCAACGTTTTCGGGTATCGCGCTGCTGGGACAGGCAATTAGAAGGGGATTGTGTCACACGCCATCGGATTTTGGCGCATCAGGGCTGGGTTTCATGTGACAGAAATCGGAAGGTGGCTGTCGGACAATCAGACGGATTCGGACTGAGCAGGGGATTTAACAGTAAAATTGTGCCGCAAGACAATGCACTTACATGCACCAGGAAGAAGAAGGTGAACTCCGGTGGACCTGAGCGGGGAAGTGACACATGCAGAATATCGGGCGCATGATCTTAGTGAATTGCGGCAGGGTTCATTCTCGTGGGATACTCCAGATCAGGAAACGGGCAGGACTGGGTAAGTAAATGTGCCCCAATGAGTCACTTACAGGTCACATTCCCCCCCTTATATGATAATATAGACCTGATTATTAAAAAAATCCATCAACTTTGATAAATCTGAGCTGTAATAACAACCACAACATGTTATGGTGGGTCAATAAGGAATCATGTGTATTAGAGGCCCTATGTGTGCCGCCCCCATCTGCCACCTGAGGCCAGAAGCTCAACTGGCCTCACATTAGATACGGCACTGCCTGTGCCATGTGGACCGGCTCATTCATAGCTCATACATGGGCAGCTGGATTACAACCTCTTCACTAAGCCCTTTATATCCGTGTGTCTGGGCTGATGCTTTATTTATTCAATAAGTAAATTTTTTGTCCTCTTAAAGTCCTCAGTAATATAATGGAGGGGGGGGGGGGGGATTTATATTTTGCAGAAGTTACAGATTCAGTAAATAATCCAATAAAATGATTTCATTGTAAAAGCTGTATCTCCTCTTTTATATTTCTCTGTCTTTTTAATATATTTTACCAACATGAACGCTTGTTACAGACGGTTTCCTGCCGTTCTAATCGCGGTGTCCTAGATTTTGAAGTGGGAAGAGAGAAGATACGTAGCCGCCTCATCAGGACGCTGAGTATTGTACATTGTGAGCTGATGGAGCAGGAATCGTTTCCTCCACTAATGTCACTAGATCACAGGCTTTTTAGAGGGTTTGTTCAGTCTCTAAACATACGGACGGCTCAGACGCGTCATGTTATAGCCAGGAGAGGCCTGTGCATCAGGGGGTCAGACAGGATTGCTACAATGGGAAGCAAGGGAGGAAGAGAATATTCCCATCAGTCACAGCATTCAGGGATGGGGCTTCATTGAGACGTGATGGAGGTTAGTGGGGATGGGGTGCAGATTACAGGGTTTGGATGGACGGACTGTGGACGGACGGTGGCCATGGAAGTCGGAACCCGCTAAGGAGTGTGTAACAACTCACCTGCCGAATCAACTAGCCCTGAAAAGGGTTTGGATGGAGTTTAGTGGGGATTTGATGGATTTTAATGGCATTATGTGAAGTTTAGTGTGAATGGGATGTCGATTATGGGGGTAGTGTAAACTTAGTAGGAGTGGGTGGAAATTAGAGGAATTTCAGAGGGGTGGAGCTTGGTAGGAATGGAATGGAGCTCAGTAGGGATGGGATGGAGCTTGGTGGGAATGGAGCTCAGTAGGGATGGGATGGAGCTTGGTGGGAATGGAGTTCAGTAGGGATGGGATGGAACTTGGTGGGAATGGAGCTCAGTAGGGATGGGATGGAGCTTGGTGGGAATGGAGCTCAGTAGGGATGGGTGATGGATCTTGGTGGAAATGGAGCTCAGTAGGGATGGGATGGCGCTCAGTAGGGATGGGATGGAGCTTGGTGGGAATGGAGCTCAGTAGGGATGGGATGGAGCTTGGTTGGAATGGAGCTCAGTAGAGATGGGATGGAGCTTTGTGGGAATGGAATTCAGCTCAGTAGGGATGGGATGGAGCTCAGTAGCGGTGGAGCTTGGTGGGAATGGAACTTAGTAAGAATGGGGTGGAGATAAGAGGAGTTTGAAAATAGTTTAGTGTGGATGAGTGTGTATAGAAGGGATAGTGGGGATGTGGTGTTGCTTCATGGGGATCGGGTGGAGCTCATGAGGGACGGAAGGGAGCTCAGTAAGGATGGGATGGAGCTTGGATGGAATGGAACGCTGTAGGGATGGAACTTAGTTGGTATGAGATGGAGCTTAGCTGGTATGGGATGGAGCTTAGTTGGTATGGGATGGAGCTTAGTGGAGATGGGATGGAGCTTAGTGGGGATGGGGTGGAGCTTAGTAGGGATGGGGTGGAACTTAGAGGAGTTTGAGTGTAGTTTAGTGGGGATAGATGGAGTTTAGAAGGGATAGGGTATAGTTTAGTAGGGATCTGGTGTTGCTTAGTGGGGATGGGGTGGAGCTCAGTAGAGGTGGGAGGGAGCTCAGTAAGGATAGGATGGAGCTTAGTGGGGATGGTGTGCAGTTTAGAAGGGATGGGGTGGAGCTTTGCTGTCAGTGTCTGTACCAGATTAGGGTGGATGTGCTCCTTTAACTGCGCTGAATGCCGCTATGACAGCAATGGCTCTCTGTCATACAATGGATAGTACTAGAGAATAGGGACATCCCAGTTAAGGGGTCTTTATTTAGCATTACAGTCATCAAGGTAATTGCTATTTGACTTCCTAAAAAAGCTGTTTCATATTGTCCCTTGTATTAGGGTTTTGAAAACACATTACCATATGCCAGAGGGCAGTTGTGAAATTTGGGATTTTTCAAGAAAGCAGAGGTATTTATTCATTTTAACTGACCCCCAACTTTTGTCCCAGCTTTCACCTTCCAGTTTGCTGAAGCAGGGGCAGCTCCCGCACAATCAGCAGGGGAGGTGGGAGTGGGGTCCTCTCTGATCTATTACTTTCTTACCAGTTAAAATCCCAAATGAACCCTTTGATTAGATGTGTAAGTGCAGCTAATAGAAGATGTCTTATTTGTCTTGTGTCAGTCATGTACATTACAAGTAATAATGTGCTTTGTTTGGGTATTAGCTCTGTGGTAATACATTAAATATTCAGCAGGCATAAATATTAATACCCGGCCAACATGGATTATCGACCGCGCATAACCTGAAGTCTGCGAACATGACCTGTTACTTGATTTCTGTATTATTCTCACCTCAGCCTCTATATTTATACTGCTAAATATTATTTTACTACCAGTCCCTTCAGGTTGGGTATAAAATGTCTTTTCTACAATTCCCTCTTTTATGTAAAATCTCCTCCAAAGTCACATGAAAATGAGCAGAGAAGTGTCATATTTTGCTTTAGATGAGTCAAGTTTAAAGTGTTTTGCTTCAGATGTCCCTATTTTCTGTTCTATAACACTACAAAAAAAATGCTGGTGTCATATTAAAAATAAGAATCTCATCTTTCAGATGCGGTCGGTAGTTCTGGGATTTACAGAATTTACAGAATTGGAGATGCAGTTAATAGTAATAGACAAGAATTGGAATTTTATCTGCGCCTCCAGATTTCTATTTAGGTTACGACATTTTCTGATTGGTTCTGCTTTATGGCTTTCACAGTGAAGTCCTGATGACTCATCCCCCTTTGGGTCGCTGCAATCACAGATATACAAAAATTATGTAGTTTGTTTATGTCTTAAAGGGGTTGGCCACTTAAGGTCATGATGTTTGTAACGTGTGTTTTAGTGTGAGGTCAGGATATTCGGTAATTTACCAATATACATCTATTAATAGTTCTGCTCTGATTTCTTGATATGTAAAGTGATGTCTCCTGACTTTTACCTCATCCGCCAGAGATTCCTGTCCATAAAATGGCCACAGATGGAGGGTCATGTGATCTCTATCTGTCTATGAACAATCAAAGTCCTGGCAGGGCGATTGTTCGTAGACCATTGTAGCTGCACGTGGGACACAGCATTGTAACCTGCACACTTTATACTGTAGCTCCGACCCGTTGCAGACCTTTGATGGTGTCATTAACTTTTTTTTTAGCAATTTGTCCTATAATAGTTCTTTTGTAGGATTAGACAAATCAGATTATGCAAATTTATAAGGGACGTGGCTTGTAATGTGCTCACAACCACCTCCCAGTAACTCTAATCCGCACACGCACAGCATGTGTCTCACTAGCCTCAGCAGACATGTGTCATTGCCAGGTGACTGATGAGGCCAGTAATTGGTACCAATGATCGTACAATAATTTCAATGTGACCAATACCGTTGCTTCTGGCAATGACCTACACACAAGTGACTTGGTTGGGTTAAAGGGGATTGACTGACAACCCTCCAAAGTATCACCACTGGATCCCAAACTGATGACATGGATAGGGTTCCCTGGGCTGTACCCCTGTCCCATGTGGCCTCACATACACACACCCCTTTGAGAGAAGTAAAATGTTAACATTCCACAGGTTATCCACCTCTACTCTATAGGTAGCAAGGACGTCTACCATGATACAAGCCAAAATACAAAAAATAGGATAAAGTAGAATTAAGTCTAGAATTAATACATTTAAAGCTGGCGGGCATGAATCTAGCTGCACCATCTGGAAGTGGAAGGGCCCCTCTGGTTTTTTACTATTAAATCAATCTAAAGATATTTTAGATTATGGAACACGTTGACCTTAGAAGACCAATTCCAAATATAAAGACGTAAGATCAGGGTCGGCTCCAGGTTTCAGTAGGCCCCTTGGGCGACAGAGCCTCAGTGGGCCCCTTTGAAGTGAGCTCATGTGGCAGCATTCAAAATTCAGAAACTAATACAGTCTCCTGTTCCCTAGATAATCCCTAGTTTATCATCCCAAACAGCCCCCTTAAAGTCATTTTATATAAACCCCCTCATATTAGATACAGCTCCCCTCACCCCCATGGATTCCTTATGTACAGCCATATGTGGGCCCCCCTAGCAGCACTGGCCCCCGGCACTTGCCCAGGTATGCCCATTGCTTGCGCCGGCCCTGCTTTTGATGCAGAACTTACACTAGACGAGAATCCTCCAGTATGTGTTGTATAGTTGGGCAATGGAAAACAATCTGATGGATGAGATAAAGTTGACTGTTATGTTCTTCACTGGATATAGGAAGATAGGTAGGCCATAAAGATAAGGCCCACATAGTTCACTACAAGTACTGGACTGGCCCACCACAATACCAGAGGATCCTCTGGTGGACCCAGGCTCTCATCCAATGCTGGATCCCAGAGGTTAGTGGACGTGCTCCTTATAATGATTTGTATCTTGTGGGCCCTAGTAACCGCAGTCAAATACTGCTCCCTGCTTTTACAACCTCTCATAAAGAGGAACTCTTTGAGAAGACCAAAAGAGCCTCATCAGCCAGACTTCCCTGTATATAAAATGGCCGCAGATGGAGGGTCATGTGATCACAACTGTCCATGACCAATCTACCTTCCAGGACCTTAAGCTTGTATTCATGAGGTAAAAGGCCTTACTTTACATATCAAGAAAGTAGTGAAGAACTTTTAATATATATAAATTACCCAATATACTGACCACCCCCAAAGAGAGCTGATAACAAAGATCCAGTTCCACCTATCTTCACCTAGGTTCATGTTCCTATGTACAGGGGCGCACCTGCCATGAGGCGAGTTGAGAATCCCGCCTCAGGCGGCGCGCCACCTGCTGGACGAGGGGCGGCATTGTGCGCCCGGCCGTCCATGCTACCACCCGCCAGTCTGCCTATGCTGCCGCTGGAACCCCCACCCGTGCTGCCGCCAACCGGACCTTGCTGCCGCCCGCCGGCCTGTCCTGCCGTCCACCTGACCACCATCCCAGGCTGACACCCCCCCCCCGCTCTCCCCCTCCTCTGCTCTGTTCCGCGCCGCTCCCCACCTCTCCTCCACTCTGCTCCGTTCCGCTCCCTCTGTCCCGTTCATATCCGCTCTCCCCCTCCTCTGCTCCGCCCCCCCTCTCCTCCACTCTGCTCCGCTCCTTCTGCATACCTCCCAACCGTCCCGCTTTCAGTGTGACAGTCCCGTTTTATGGGCTCTGTCACGCTACCACGGAAAGGGGAGATAATGTCCCGGGCCCCGCCCACTTTTTCCGCTTTGTCCCGCCTCCTCCAGCCCCCGTAGTTTAGAGCTGCAGAGCAGCCAAGGCATGGGGGCCGGGAGGAGGCGGGACCAGCCCCTGCTCCCTCCTCACATGATGTCTGCACCAATCATGTGAGGAGCAAGCTCCGCCCCCGGCTGGCCACGCCCCCTCCGCGCGTCCAGGGGAGAAGAATGACAGAAGGTAAGAGACTGGAGGCTACTGGAGGAGGAAAGGGGGGCTGGGGCACAGTAAGAGGACAGGTGGGTGCTGGAGGCTACAGCAGGACAGGGGAAGCTGGAGGCTACAAGGGGGAGCTGGAGGCTAATGGAGGAGGAAAGAGGGTCTGGGGCACAGGAAGAGGACAGGGGGTTGCTGGAGGCTACAGGGGGGGGGGGGAGGAGGACCAGGGTGCTGGAAGACTACACGGATGACAGGGGGGGTCGGAGGCTACAGGACAGGGGGGCTGGAGGTTACAGGAGCGACAGGGGGGGCTGGAGTGCACAGGAGGACAGGATGAGGGTGCGGGTGGCATGAGGAATAGGCTCGTGGGGACAGGAGGAAGATGCTGGGGACGGAGGAGGATGCTGTGGGGACAGAGGAGGAGGCTGCTGGGGACAGGAGGAGGCTGCTGGGGGACAGCGAGGAGATGCTGGGGACCGGTGGAGGCTGAGCGCAGAGGATGCTGAGTAGGGCTGGGGGACAGAAGAAGGCTGGAGGGCAGAGGAGGAGGCTGCTGGGGACAGGCGAGCTGGCTGGGGGACAGAGGAGGATGCTGGGGGACAGGAGGAGGGGGATGTGCTGGGGACGAAGGATGAGCTGGGACAGGAGGAGGATGCTGGAGGAACAAGCGAGGAGCGAGGGGACACGCAGGAGGATGCTGGAGGAAGGTGGAGGCTGAGCAACAGGAGAATTCTCTCTCAAAATGTAT
Source organism: Engystomops pustulosus (assembly GCA_019512145.1). NCBI lineage: Eukaryota > Metazoa > Chordata > Amphibia > Anura > Leptodactylidae > Engystomops > Engystomops pustulosus. The sequence goes on from CM033646.1 coordinate 152,908,910, forward strand.
ATGCAAATTTTTTTATGCGGCTACTGGGGCGTGGAGTAGCCGCTTTACTCCGCCTACCAGGTAATCTTCGGCGCGCAGCTCCTGGTAGCTGCGCGTCCTCGTCCGATTCCCTCGGCATCTTTGACCTTCTGCGCATGCGCAGTAGCTCCGGCCCCGGCGAAGATTACCTGGTAGGCGGAGTAATGCGGCTACTGGGGCGTGGAGTAGCCGCGACTAGTAGCCTAATGTCCGGCTACTCCACGCCCCAGTAGCCGCATAAAAAAATTTGCATATACAATCTATCTATCTATCTATCTATCTATCTATCTATCTATCTATCTATCTATCTATCTTCTATCATCTATCTATATATAATCTATTGTATATTTATCTCACTATCATCTGTCTACCTGCTATAAAATTTTCCTACAGTCCCATATTACAGATTGCCTTACTGTACTGTTCATAAAATAGTTTTAGTTTGGGGCCCCACTTTTTGTATTGCCCAGGGCTCCACTTTGTCTACAACAGGCCCACAAGATAGGTTCTTTAGGTTTGTTCTTAAGTTGAATTTGTATGTAGGTTGGAATATGTATGTATGTAAGGTACAGTTAGTAAGTGTCACTCCAGCAAATAATTGTTATTGAGACCTGTCACAATACGATTTTTAAAATGTAGGGTTTACATGGGAACAAGGATGGGAACATGGGAACGTAACATCCAGAGAGCTTCACCAGAGGTGACACTGGGCAGAGAGGTCCTTCTGTAACTAGGGGTAGTCTGTAAGTTGGGTGTCCTTAACTGCCTGTATGTGTTAAAAGTTCTTAATAGGATATTTCCAACAAAAGCTAAGAATTCATTTGTGTTATATAAAATCAACTGTTTCCTCCATCATTTATTTTTAGCATTCCATAGTTTTCTATATATTATACCATACAGCCAGTTCTGGCAGAAGGACCACTTGATAATTCAGCTCATGCATTATCCGGAAAGTGACAATATCCAGAAGTTAATTTGCCCTTTTTTGGACATCTGCTTCTATGAAACGGAGAGACTTCCTGACTCTTTTGGAGTTGGCTGATGTTTCCATGTTTTCATATGCAGCTGTCATGCACGAATGAGGACGGAACAGGCCCCAACTCATAGAAGTCTTTAAAAAACACTAAAACCCATAGAACTAGAGATGATGAGATGATTCCTTTTAAAGTTCAAGGCCAGTGTTCATGTGCGTCCCATGCGACCCAGACATATTACCGTGGAGTCGGTCTAGCAAATTAATGCCCCTACCTACTAGCCGAGGCTGTGATTGGCCAGTTATGGAAGCACTGAGCTGCGGGAATAACGGTAACAGTATAACTCTCTGTGATACACTGTTTCTGTAATTCCTATTTACCTCTATGGGAGTTATGGAAACAATATAGAAATGCGGCATTTGATTAACACCACCACAGTAAAAGGGAGAGAGGAGGACAATAACCTTAACTCTTTATGAGGAGGCATGAAAATGTTCAATGACGAGGGCATTTTTTTTGTAAGAAATGGTTTAAGGGCCATAACTTCTTATTTTTACATGGTACCTTAATTTTTGCTGTTTTTTTTTCATGAGGATTTTTTTTTATATATATTTCATTTTTGGGGACAAGAGTTAAAAAAAAAAAGGATTTTTTTTAGAATGTATTGTGTAGTACTATTTTGTCAAATTTATATATTAACTCAAAATGACCATTATAAATTTATTCCTTATCAATTTTCTATATAATGGGGATCATTTACTTACCCAGCTGAGAAGTTCATCCAAAGTGCATTGTTCTGACGATAATGCACTCCGGTGCGATTCACAAAGATCGTGTGCCCGATATCCTGGATTGTTGCTTCATACCCCTGCTAAATACCTGTTCGAGTGGCGCAAATCCGTAAAATCATGAACAGTCCGACAAAAGTGCGATCCGCGACGCTTAGTAAATAAGCCCCAAAGGGGTTAAAAATGGCAACGCACAATTCTATTAGGAAATATTAATTGTGTGTGTGTGTGTGCAGTGTGTTTTTTATTTTATATGTCATAAGGTCATAGAAGACCTCCTGGGGACATTTTCAGTTTTTTTGTGTTGATGTTTCAATGCTGTTTAAAGTTTTCCACTGTAACCTGAGCACCTATGTAATTACAGGGGGAAATGACCCCAGGAAGGGGCTGATGTCTGATCACTTTCAAACACAGTGGGGCACATTTACTTACCTTGTCCAGCTGCGATCCAGCGGCGCGTTCTCCAACGCTGATTCGGGTCTGCCGAGATTCACTAGGGTTCGTGCGCCCGATATCCACCAGGTGTCGCTGCAGCGCTGGAGTTCACCTTCTTCGTCCCGGTGTATGTGAGTGCTGATCTTGTGACACAAATTCTTTTTTAAATTCCGCTTTTTTTCCGAATCCGTTGGGTTTTCCGACAGCCACTCCCCCCAATTTCTGTTACGTGAAAGCCAGCGCCGATGCGCCACAATCCGATCGCATGCGCCAAAATCCCGGGCCAATTAGTTGCAAATATTCGGGAAACCCGACTAAAATGCGCGATTCGGACCCTTAGTAAATGAGCCCCAGTGATCGCATGACTCCCATGTCTATAGAACCGGCAGCAGCACCAGCTTTTCGAGAAGACAGAAGCCTTCTACCTTCTACCGCATGACTTCTTCTGCTTCGTCTTCTGCTGTCTCTGAAGATGTTGCTGAAGACTCGAGCCCTGCACCAGCTAAAGTTAGTGGACAGTCAGCTTCGAGTTAAAATGGGACCACTCACTACCTCCATCTATTACTATTTGCATCCGTTAATAGATGCTGCTCCACCAAATCCAGTACAGTTGGAACTTTTATACAGTTGGGAACATGTTCTTCCTGGAATAGATATACTGATTTGGTTTTAATCCCATATCATGTCATAAGGCTTCCCAAAGGTCATGGTTGATGCCAAGGGAGCTGCCTTACAAAGTAGCTAAAAAGGCGTGGTTTTTCCTTATCCCATCCTGGAAAACTTATTTGCATATTTTCCCAGAATTCCCTAGTGGAGCGTCAATGGCTATAACTCTCCTCACGCTTACAAGACGGCCTTAATTGTCAAAGTTTCCATATGGAGAGCTCTTACTTCCGGAAGAGATTTAACCAGGTCAGAACAACACTGACTACAGTTGGGAATCTGTTCCTTCTGGGATAGATATACTGGTTTGGCTTTAATCCTGCATCATGTCACAAGGCTTCCTGAAGGTCATGCTTGATGCCAAGGGAGCTGCCTTACAAGGAAGCTAAAAGAGGCGTGGTTTTCCTTATCCCATCCTGGAAAACTTATTTGCACAAGTCTCCACACATCTACAAGGAAGACTTATTTGCATATTTTCTCTACCCCTAATAATTCTTAGAACTCAGTGCTATTAGTCTTCACAAACAGTATGCAAATTAGAATCTATGCTGTCAAGTGGGCGGTGCAAGGCTGACAGCCAAATTATCTTATTGGGTGTTGAAACTAACAACAATGATTGCTCAGCAATGGTGGGAACTAGAGACAAAAATTCTAACTTCCCCAGAATCTGTGGATTACACCTACAAAATGATGCTTTCGATTTGTTGGGGGGCGGTGGAAGGTCCTTTTTAAGATTCTTGCACATCAGCACTTCTTGGGTCTATCATTTATGATACTTTTGGTCGACTTTCCATGCATTTGCAAAATTTGTTAATGCATTGATTCATAGGTTTCTCAATATTTCAGCACAGAATAGATTAGCCCACAATACGGGACCCAGATTTATTATCATGCACCATGCAGGTGGCATTGCACACTTGCTTCCTATGTTGCACCATTCTACTTCTTGTGAACAGAAAGGAATAAACCTGCCTTATAATGGACAGAGAATTATTACATAGAGGCAGAAAAAAGGAACAGCTGGAGCTTTGATAATCTTATAAAAGATATTCTTATCCATACTACAAATTCCGAGCATTAACCGTCTTTTTTTTTTTTGCCACCCACCTTCAGAATCCAGTATAAAATTCTCTGCGGCTTGCAGTTATAAGCATTAGGAATTTCTTGCTTCTTTCCATTTGTTCTTTGTTTCAGGAGTACAATAGAGCTTGTCTTAATGCTCTAAAATAAGTGACTGTGAGAAACCCCTGATGTGAGCCGTGCCATAAGACCATTCAAGGAATAAATGCTTTTAATTAATAGAATTTTTTTCCAGAGACTTCTGGAAAGGAGAGAAACTGTATACAATATTTATTCCAAACTGCCGAATGTTGGGTTGTCATTACTTATTCTAAAGAAATATATGTATAAATGGGACAAATCCTTGGTTACTAGTTGTCATTCCTTGAATACAAGTCTGTCTAATGTGTTGTAATAGGGGCCACTGGAGGGTTAACAGGAAGGGTGAAAGATAATTGGCCACTCTTGATTGTAGAACTTAAGGGTTAAGACTGGGAAGAAAGTCTTTAAAGGGAACCTGTCATCAGAAATTGGCCTAATAAACCACGAGCAGTATGTTGTCAAGCAGCCAAGCAGCTTCTAGATGATGTTTCTTTCACGGTCTGGTGTGATGACATCATCCAGAAAATCAACTTTGAAGTGAGATGTAAATTGGTTTCATGAAGTCAAGGAGGTGGAGAGTTAAACACTGAAGTCAACCTTTCTCTGCCTTAGAACGTCCTCTTGACTGTTGATGATGGTCCTGTGCCCTGAGACACCATTGAGCTGATCTCCTGAAGTCCAGGGGATGATGTCACTTACATAGATGAAGGTGTTTAGAGGCAGGGAAGCTTCAGTATTAAACTCTCCTCCGCCTCCCTGACTTTATACATCCAATTAACATCTCACTTCCAAGTTGATTTTCTGGATGATGCAACCACCATGGACCATGAAAGATACATGCTATAGAAACTGCTTAGCTGCTTGACAACATACTGGTAGTGGTTTATTCAGTCCACAGGGGGCGTGGAGGGGGTGTGTCGGCCAGCCCCCTAATGAATAAGGCCAACTGCCCGGGCACAAGATAGGAGAATCCGACCTCTTATTTAGTAAGAGGTCGGATCGCTTTAAAGCAATTTAACACAAATAAATTTTTTAAAAAACTGTCTGGGGAGAAAGGGGCTGGGGTGAGGAGTATGGAGGGGCACATTTTGTGGGGGTCATTTTACAGGTCCACTTTAATACACTTACATTTTACCCAAGTTTTGAACAATTGTATGTACGATGTATGATGAACCAGGAGATGTCCGGGAACTTCTGGCCATTTCCGGTAACGGGACCTCGAACATGATATATTATTTGTCAATGATAATATGTGTACTGTATGAACCAGGTCCAAGCGCGAAACGTATTGTTCTCTAAGGAATTTTTATTACATGTTAGTTTATCTCCATTTGGTAAATAAATTATTTCTAATTTATCAAAGTGACTGATCAGCGCCATTCGTTGCGTTCCAAATGCCCCTTGTGGGAAACAAGATATACTTCTAGCTTATTAGACTCATTTTTAAAGACGATTTTAGATGAAAGGAGGACATAAATTACAAACATAGGAAAATTACCAAAGTCAAGGTGCCCCTGGTTTATCATGCCTGATTTTAATCGTAGATTTTCTTTAAATAATGCTGAGCATTTATACAGAGCTGTAAAGTACCTGCTACCTTTATACTGAAAAATAAAATTAAGTCTTCATTTGGCCACCACTAGGGGGGGGATATACTGCATACACATCTACTGCATTTAGTTATAAAATCTATATACTATACTTTAATTTTATTGTGAACTGCTAAATTTCCAAGCTATGAAAAAAAGGGAGAATTCGCTAACTGCTAAGCTGTCACATGATGGAATGCTAACAGGCTTGCACAAGGTTTAGTTTAGCAAATTGACTTTAAATGAGCAGGTTATTGAGATAACAGGGGTATGTGTAAGAAAACAAATATGAAGTGTAAGGGTGCATTCACACTTTTTTTGCATAGTACTTTACATGGGATAGGAAGATAATGGCATGTATAACAATTGACTGGATGCAAAGTTGATGCTGACAATGACTACGCTATTCTATATGAGTATAGAGTATTTTTCTGGTGGATCTCAAATGAATACAGGTGTTTGAGAGACTATGGATACATTTTACATATATGTCTGGAACTTTCTGGTCCATACATCAAACACCATCAGCAGGCATACTATGTAACCTTATAGTTAAATGAATAATTGTCAGAATTACTGCTGGACAATAGGTTTGAGAAAAGTGAATTGCACTATACACTCACCGGCCACTTTATTAGGTACACCTGTCCAACTGCTCGTTAACACTTAATTTCTAATAAGCCAATCACATGGCAGCAACTCAGTGCATTTAGACATGTAGACATGGTCAAGACAATCTTCTGCAGTTCAAACCGAGCATCAGTATGAGGAAGAAAGGTGATTTGAGTGCCTTTGAACGTGGCATGGTTGTTGGTGCCAGAAGGGCTGGTCTGAGTATTTCAGAAACTGCTGATCTACTGGGATTTTCACGCACAACCATCTCTAGGGTTTACAGAGAATGGTCCGAAAAAGAAAAAACATCCAGTGAGCGGCAGTTCTGTGGGCGGAAATGCCTTGTTGATGCCAGAGGTCAGAGGATTTTATACTACATGGTGGTATGCTGTATGCATTTTATACTACATGGCGGCATGCTGTATGCATTAAATACTACAGGGCGGTACTCTGTATGCATTTTTGCATTGCTTTATTTTCACACCAAACCAATATGATGGATCTGGTCCTGACACTCCCTGAAATATTACATATATATGCGTCTCTCTATGGCTCGCCTCAGGCAGCAGACAGGCTTGGTACACCCCTGCCTATGTACTATATAATAAAAGATAGTGGAGTCTAAAGTGACTCAACCACTGTATTCTTTAAACCTGACTCATCTCTGGCAAATTTGACTCTTATCTTCTCTGCATTTTCACATGAGAGTCACATTGTTTTCATAGTGAGATTTCACATAAAAGATGGAATCCTAGAAAGGACCCGTCATACCCTACCTGAGGGGGCTAGTGGTTTAAAGGGAATCTGTCAGGGTGATTTGGGTCTCTATACCTTGTCCTAATTGCCCAGTTAGAATTGTCTCCATGACTGCTTAAAAAAAACAAAACTTTTTTCAACCTTCCTAATACTGCAACCCTTTTATTCAGTTCCTAGTGTTGTGATGACCCCCAATCTTAAAACAATGGTTGGCAAATCAGATTTGTGCAGTGACATTGTTTCACTGCGCAGGTGCAGAGAGCAGTGGACCAGGGTAAATATACAAGACGGTTTTCATCTGGGTGGTTTAGTGTCTCAAATCACCCTGACAGGTTACCTTTAATGGGGTAATAGAGTCCCTTTAAGAATGAAATAGTTATCTAACACAGTGAATGCAGATGAAAGTTTATAGTGATGTACACGTACAGAGTAGTGGCCATTCTGGGTTCAAGGAAATGGAGCTGCAGTACTCTCTTCTGGCCACTACACAAAGGACGGAGTTGTATTCTTCTGACTCTGTACACTTTAAGACTCCTTATGTAAGTATCACCACCGGTTTGGCACTTCTTTCCCCTAGTTGGACTCCCTCAATCATAAGGTAATGGAATATCCTATTAATATGTCATCACTTTACGACATAGGAAAGCCCCTTTAAATCTTCTTTACCTGAATGAAACTTTCAGTATGCCTCGATTTATTGCAATAGTATGAATACATCTCCTGTAACCACCACCAGACACGCTGCAAACTCACTTTTACCAATGATTATGGAAGCAGCTCCGTCCTGAACCTCCTTAAAGTGCACCTATCCCTCACCGTGAGTGAACAGTGCCAAGCAATTTCTAAAAAAAAAACTCTTTATTAGATTGTAAACACCAGATATGGCTTAAGAAGTGGGTGACAGGTTCACTTTAAAGGTTGCGCCAATACGTATGTGTATGAACATGCTGCTGCCCGACACATACCGCACTCACTCCTCGTATCCGCACACGCGCTCCTCACCCTTCTACAGATAAAATACAGCTTTCTTTTCTTATTTTTTTGCTTTTATCCCGAAGAAGAAAATAGCTATTTTTTTTTCATACAAAAATGTGTCTTTTATCACCAAGTTTTTGTTAAATTCTTCATTCGTCCTTTGTGGTTTTTTTTTTCCTTTTTTTTTTTTAAATGTTTTTCAAAATATAGAAATACAGCCAAGACACTGCGGAAGGGGGCGAAGGGTCTTTTTGCAGTCTGTGAAGAATTGGGGAGGGATGTGTTTGCATGGGTAGGTGTCAGACCAAAGTGTAAGATTTGGAGTAAGCTCCAGCTCCTTGTTTTTGTGCCCGACCAGCTCCAGAGCTGCTCATTTCCAGCAAAGAGTCTCGGGAACCTCCCATCTTGCTGTGTTGGGTAGGCAGGCGGTTTTCTAAAGGTCCAGCAGAAGCAGCAGGGTCAGCAGGGGCAGAAGGTGCTGTGGCTGCTGGGGCTGATGGGGCAGAGGCTGACGCCCCAGACATGTGTAGAGTCCGTTGAGGTAAATTCACACTTGATGGGGCTTGGTGTGATAGACCAGGTGGGGGCTTGGCACCTGGCTCCAAAGTAAGATGGCGGGAGTGATAGCCCCGAGATAAATTGCGCATAGATGCCTCTCTCGGCGGCACCACTGGACAAGAGTCATGGGGGTCTGGCTTACGAAAGTGGGGATCAGATTTCATGTACATGGGGAGGTTGCAATATTCACCTGAAATAGAAGAGAAGAACACAACACTTAGTGAACGAGTCCTTCAACTTGACATACAGTAAGTAGGCTCTACTACAAAGGGCAGCACTGGATAGATGATAGCTTCTAGAATAGTGGTCAGACCCCCACATATCATTGATCCCACATCATTTTAGTAGAGTGCACTTACTTTTCGCTCTGTGGGGGATGGGCACAGCCACATTCTTGGTTGGGTCACTGTCCTGTGGTTTGGGAGGGGAGGCAGTAAAGCGGCAGATGCCCGGTTCAGAGGGCGTGCTCATGGAGGTCATGCTATCTCCATTGTCATTGGTTCCAGTTGTCATTTGATCGGACGAACTGTCTGAGATGAAGCACTCTGTTATCTCGAACTTGGCGTGCTGTAACTGCTCCTCTAGCTTGGCATGCTCATAGGCCCGGGCCAGTTCTTCATACGTAGAGGATGCGCTTTCCGTCGAGACCATACTGTTGCGTCCCTTATCTGCAAAGAAGATGTATAGACAGGGTAACATCACCACCACTGTATTTGGGAATGCAAGAACCAACATGTATGACATATATACTCTCTGAGAGGTCATTGGTTACAAAAATTACAAATACATACATACATTTGTAAAAAAAACATAGACAGTGACTGAATGTCAGGGTTCATACCTTACTACAGCTACTTTCAAATAATGGAAAGAAACATAAGCTGCTACAACGCAGTGTTAAAGGGATAACCTGGGGAATCCTGCCCCTCAGTCACAGCAGGTTGCCCAGGCTTTCCTCATGGTGCATGTGCAATTCTGTTGCACATGTGCCATTAGGTGACTGGGTCAAATATATAAAACTGAAACAAGTTGAAAGGGGGAAGAAAGTTTGTGCAAATTTTTTATATTGTCTGGGTAACCGTTATTACCCCAAGTTACAACAGATAAGAGGTCCATGGCCAATACTGAGTAGACCCCATTCCCATTTATACACAATTGTAAAGAACATATAGTTACGGACATACCTGTGTCCTGAGAAAGACTGGCGCTGTAACTATCACTCTCTGTCACAGTAATGCCATGTTGAGACCCGACAGTCCTCCAGTCAGAGGTCAGAGTTCGTGCTGGGGTGGAGCTCTGGCACTTGGTGAGTGTCCACTGACTCGAATACCTGTTCCTGGTACTATGAGCTGACTTCACGCTTTTCCTTGAAACTGGATCTAGAGTTGACACAGATCAGGCATGTTATGACCAAAATGGAGTAAAATGAAGCTCCTGCTGCAGCCAGTTGTCTTGTTCAGATATAGGACAGGGAGGAAGAAAGAAGTATCATGGCTGAACTTCTGAGACTCATAAAGATTACTTACTATATATTCCCCACACTTAATCATAATATGACACAAATAAGACCACGGGAATTGAGAAGATCAAGGGAGTTAGTATTGGGATACTTCCAAGTATGCAAATCATTTATTAGCACAGAATGCTGGGATTTCAGCTCTGAAGCCGCCAAACTTGTTAATGCACTGTAAAATAGAAGATATACTGTACATACTTGTTCCGGGTCTGATGTCGGACATGTCGATGAGTGGTCCAGTGTTTTGTATCAGTGCAGGATGATGTAAGGAAACCCCAGTGCAGAAACTTTGTGGATTTACAGTCTGACTAAACTCCGGATCGGTCACAGGCAGTGTCGCTTTATCGTCACCTGCTCAAGAGATAATAAGACCATATACACCAATGTTATTATATTGTACTGGAATGTGCTCAATGATAACATAAACCAAGCTCTAAAATCACAAGGATTCCTATATAAGATGGAGTGGCCCAAGTCTAATCCCAGCGCTAGTTTGTACTCAAGTTATAAGAGCCAAAATCAACTAAATCGATGCTGGATCGCAGAGCGGAGTATAGATAGGCCTATGGCCTGTTCCTCCTCCTGTGATCGCTTGGAAGCTGGTGGACATAATGAATGGTAGTGAACTGGAATTTGGGAGTTGCCAATGGAGGGCAGCCTAGTATTTGTAGTCTCTCTGGAGATCACTGTTTTGGATGCTTCATTGAGCAAGGCCCGGTTGTCATGGGAGCAGATGGGGAGACATTCGAAGCCCTAGCCTATATTTATGGTCTAATAGGAGGCAGATTTTTACAATTCTCTTTTTTCTATGAATGAGCATATTCTTACCAAGCTGCTTGACACCTTCCTTATCTTCAATGAGGAGCTGGACCCTGGGTATATCAATGTGTAATCTGGGTCCGGCAGGAGGACCCTTCACCGGTGTATCAAAGCTGCGATTATTTTTGCTGATATAAAAGAAAAGGAGAAGCGTTTTATAGACTGATGAAGAACTGTGTCGCTTTCTGTAGAATCCTCTCCGATTTCACACATAGGTCAATGTGGATTCGTTCCCTATATTTACATTCTTCTAACATCGCTGGTCCCAAACCCCAGTGTACAGGAGTCATTTCAGTCAAATTCATCAAGATTCATAGATTGGAGACATAATTTACTCCAATTTTTGTTTTGCTTTGAAAATTGGAGCAATTTAAATTTACTCCAATTCTTGATTAATTTCTAGGGACATGACAGGCCCCACCCCCTCTTGCTAAGCACCGCCAAATTTTTGGAAAAGTGCCATAGGAGGTGTAAAAAATGCAAAAAATTGCTAAATGAAATAGCGAAAATGTGTAACTTTTTATACCTTCTTTCTAGGCTTAATGTTTCTGGAGAAGAATAACCATAGTCACAGTAATGATGACAATATAATAATTAATTACGGGTAACTAACTAATATATATCTGATTCTCACCTGATAAGCATCTCTGCCAGACTTTTTGCATCTGTAAAAGAAATAGACATTTTTGAATCAAATGTGTAAAGCTTTATGGCAACAAATATATGAGAAACGGGAATCGAACCGAGATCCAATATGGCTTAGTCAATTACTTGCAGTCAATGCTGAATATGAATAGACTACTACAGCCATTTCCCATTCAGAACAAGCCCAGTCCTAGAGTTCTCCTTGTTCATATTGGTACATACTTTAGGGCAGAGGGTTGATATACTTCATTGTCTGTATATCAGGCACATAGATAGTTTTGTGTTTCAATGTGGAAGTTGCAGAATCCTGGTTGAACTCATTGGCCCACATTTATCAAAATTAGTGCAAACCGTGCAGAGTGCGCCAGATTATTGAATATGGGCACACTTTCTTCATGAATCTGGCGCCCCCTGCACTGTTCGGGAAGTGTGCACCAACTTTTTTTGGTGCACCTTTACCATAGAGCAGTGATGGCTAACCTATGGCACTGGTGCCAGAGGTGGCACTCAGAGCCCTTTCTGTGGGCACTCAGGCCTTCACCAGAGATGACTCCAGGTATCTTCCTGCAGTCCCAGACAGCCCAGGACTTGCTGTGCACAGAGCTATAGTAAAGTGACAGCTCTACCTGGGACGATTTTCTGCTTTATTGGTGTCCTCAGGGCTGGTATCAATGAAAACTGTGACAGAGAAGGAGTATAAATCACAAATTAAATTTCTATGTTGGCACTTGCTGTAATAAGTGGGTTCTTGTTAAGTTGTGGCAACTCGGTCTCTAAAAGGTTTGCCATCACTGCCATAGAGCGTGCAACACAATTCTGTCGACTTTTTAAGCAATAAATGTGGATGTCCAAGGATGTCCAAACGGTATTTACTATATGTAGCGTTAGGAGAGAACTGTGGCTGAAAAGCAGGGAGTCTGCATCAAATAAATTATGTCCTTAACCAGAATAACCATATTTATTTCAAAAGAAAGACCTCAGGGATACAACGTGCACACGTAACACTACACTACATGATGCCACCAGAGGAGCTACCATGAAAGTCCTGAAATGTATACGCATCTAGCACATAGATTCTCACCTCTCAGTCTCTTCAGTCTCTTCTCTTTCCTCTTCTTCCTTATAATAAACAATAAAGCTACTCCCAATGTGGCCAAGATGACGGGACAAGCGATAGAGAAGAGTTTCTTCACATCATCGCCCTCTCCTTGTGCTGACTTGATGGGTGGAATAGTACCTGCAGGAGAACACCAGATTAGACCCAAAAGAAGTCCTCGGTTCAAGAACAATATGGATGAAACTTATAAGATTTGAGGAAACTGCTCATCTCCTGTGTTATAACTATTAACTATTAAAGATCTCAAAATCTGTAACACCGTCAAATTTTTTTTTTTACAGTACTCTATATTATGGTAAATTGTGCTAACTATGTCCAACTATGGAGCAGAAAGGATTAATCCAACACAATGGGGCAGATTTACTTACCCGGTCCAGTCGCGATCCAGCGGCGCGTTCTGTGTGGAGGATTCGGCGGTCCCCCGACGTCCACCAGGTGTCGCTGCTGCGCTGAAGTCCATCGGAAATGACATGGAGATCACCAAGCCAGGCTGGGGTGCAGGTAAGGTGCGGGTCAAGCGACACTTTTCGACAGGCACGCCCCGATTTCCGTCGCGTGATGGCCCGCGGAACCGATGCACTGTTTTGTTAGACATTGACGCGCCAAACGGCAGATCGCGCGCACGAATCAGATTCGTAGCGTCAAAATCCGTGCGTTCAATCCCACGGGTAACACACACTCGGTCTGCACGCGAAGACACCCCTTTCGCGGATATTCTCCTTCCGGTTCCTTCTTGTAATAATCACTAGCGATTCGTTTGACCACCGCGTTTTAGATAATGTGCCCCAATGACTGCTCTGTAGAAACATTACAGAGGCACAAAGCTTCATGGTTCTTCCAATCAAATCCATGTAAGGCCAGTTACCCAAGAGAGAGTCTGGTCCGAGAAACTAGCTCCATGCACTGGAAGAATTTCCCGGACCAAACCTTGTATCACTGGACTGAACTAACAGTTTAGTCCATCAGTTTGAGGTTTGTTCTGGGAAATTCTGCGTGCTCATTGATTGAATTTCTCGGATGGAAGTCACTCGTGAGTAACAGGCCTAAGTCAGTATTTACATAAGATAACAAATACTCTAATTCAAAGATAGAGATGAGTGGACCCAAACTTTAGGTTCGGCATCCTCCGTTTGCAGCTCTGCCTAATGTGGATGTGTTGCTTGATGGGCAGTGATTGGCCAGATGTGTCCAACAGGTGTCCATCTGGCCAATCACAACCATGCCCGGTTGCTAGAGCTTTCTGATTGGCTGCTCATATCTACTCAAAGCTAATAAGAGGATGGTCCTGGATGAGAGAAACATTGCTGATCGTGTTGTAAGCCAGTAACACAGCCTTCCATGAACGTGTTTCCAAACCATTTCCATTGAAGTAACGAGACTGAGCTGCAATACCACAAATAACCTAATGTGGCGCTGTTTTGTGAAGCTGTTTTTCTAATCCTGCAGAACCACTTAATGAAAGAATACAGCACAGAGATATTTCTCAGTGGCATCCAGCGATTACAAGGACATTAGGGGTAGTGTATGTAGTGATAGTAGCCAGATATTTTCATCCGAATTATCCTCAGCTCATACAACCCCTGCCTTATACTAAATTATTATCTGTTTCTGCAGAGCAGTAAATCAAAGATCTGCGTTTGTGTGCACAGAAACCTCAGAGAAGCTGTTTTCTCAGTAAATTAAAATATGTTGCAAAAAAAAAAAAAAGTTCCTATAAACCATTTTTTTTAAATGAAACTAGTTCTAGACATCAAAGGCTTGTTCAAGTGTGAAAATGCAAGGTGTGGGATTTATAAATGAATAGAAATGACTTCTCTGACTTCAAACACCTCGGGTTGTCATTAACTGCGCTGTGTTTATATCACACAGAGTGCCCCCGAAGCTGCTAAAAACAGAAGGAGCGGTAAAAAGATTTAAAAAACATAAAAAAACATGGCCAATGTTTTAATGTATTCTAGCCAAAAAACTAAGAAGAAAATCACAAGTGCAAAGTAGCTGTACCAAGCAACCAATCAGATTTTGGTTCCCAATTTACAGAAACCCTTTAGGGGTTATAACAAGCCCTTTAAAGGAAACTACCACTTGTAGTGGCAGGTTCTGATGGAAATACCGGCACCAGCTCAGGGTGAGCTGGTGCCGGAGCTTATTTCGTTAGTGTTTTAAACCGCGGTACGCGGTTTAAAACACTTTTAAAACTTTATAGCCGGCGCAGGCAGGTACGCGCTCGGTAGTCTACCATGGCGCGGCTACATAGGAAGTGAATCGAGAGCCGGCGCATGGTAAGCGGAGCGCGTACCTGCCTGCGTCGGCTATAAAGTTTTAAAAAGTGTTTTAAACCGCGATACCGCGGTTTTAAAACACTACGAAATAGCTCGGCACCAGCTCACCCTGAGCTGGTGCCCGGTATTTCCATCGGAAACCTGCCACTACAAGTGGTAGGTTTCCTTTAAGTATTGGACAGGCAAGGCCCCCTCTGCAAATGGTTGATTCTTCTTTAGCCAAACTAGTTGCTAGTTATGGATTCCATGAATTCCAGATTTGAGATTCCAAGCTTGAAGGGCTTGACCATGACCATATAGGTCAATAATTTTAGATTATAGGGGTCCAGGTTCCTATTAATCAACCGCCACCCCAATTGCCCAGTGTTAGACCAGGGTTACTTCATTAAATTAATTTGTGGACCCTATCCCTAGGTAAGAGACCCTAGTAGCCTCCATCATATGCTGTTTTGGTTTACATCTCTGGAGAACACTTTTGAATTAGTGTTTGGGTCTACCGAAGTTTTGTCTGCCACCGTTTTTGAACTACAAGCTTTCGACTCTGTACACTGTACAGATCCTGCAGCTAAGTTAGATGATCAGTAGGGGTTCCAAGTAGTAGGTTCCCACTAATCTAATAACCAAGGGTAAGCCACTAACTTCTGGTCTTGGACAAATCCTAAAAAAACATTAAAGAATAACCACCTGTGTCAAAAGGTGGATCAACAACAGTTTATTCTTGGACTTCATGTGAAGGCTGAAGACTTGTCGCAAAGAATTGCGGTAGGCAACCCCAAACAAAGACTATGGGGCACATTTACTTACCCGGTCCTGATGCGATCCCCGATCCGGACGGTCTGACGAAGATGAAGATTCACGTAGCTCGTGCGCCCAAGATCCTGCATCTGTGGCTTCCCCCTCTGAGGTCCGCCGGAGTTCACCTTCTTCTTCCTGGTGCTTGTAAGTGCGTGTCTTGCGACACAATTTGAATTTTAAATCCCGCCCATAGTCCGAATCTGTCGGGTTGTCCGACTGCCACGCCCCCAATTTGCGTCGCATGAAAGTCGGCGCAATTGCACCAAAATCCGATCGCGTGCGCCAAAAACCCCTGTTAAATGCGGTGCAAAACGAAAATCGTTGGGAAACCCGACTAAAATACGGTCCGCGGACCCTTAGTAAATGAGCCCCAACGTATGAAATGAGAAATTTCCCTGGCTAATTTTGGATTGTCACTGTTTTGACAATGTATTGGAAACATGAGTACCTACTTGACCCATAGAGAAGCCATGTGAGTATCCATTGCCTTTGGGATAAAATTTTTTTCTTAAAAATAGGTTAAGGTATTATTTATGAAAACTTCAGCAGGGCCAAATCTGCATGTGATTTCCATAGGTTGAGCAGTGGTTGCAAAATACTTACTCCCATCATAGTCCAGAGTTGCGAATTGTGAAGTCTCGTTCCCACATCCAGCACTATTACAGGCCCTCATCTTCAGCTCGTACCAGGTGGCCTCTCGGAGGTCTGTCAGGAAGACGTCACTGGTAACATTGGCCTTCAGACTCTGCCATTGCCAGCTATTGCGTGGACGGTACTCTAAGATCACAGAAGTAATGGGACATCCTCCACTATTCCAGCCATGGAGGTTCAATCTGGCATGAGTCGAGTTCACATGAGTGAAGAGGGGCTGGTCTTTGTTAAAAGATGGTTCTGCAAAAAATTTTTATTATTTTGCTAATGTCAAAATAATGGTGGTGGAACCATTGTTAGATGGTTATAATACAGAGGGAGAGGAAGGGAGGGGATCACAAATGAATAAGAAGCATTAATAGAAGTTATGTGACAGTAAGGAAACTCTTACCTCTCCCATGAGTCTTGGCCTCAATGATTTCGCTGATTCTTCCAGCTCCGACACTGTTTTTGGCTGCCAGCTTTACTTTGTACCAAGTTCCACATCGTAAATTTTCCAGGCGAAATGAACGCTCGGAGGAACTGATAAAAACATCCCTCCACTCTTCACCATTATCCACGGAATACTGTAGCACAAAGCCTAGGAGCAAAGAAGACGTAGGAGGACGTTATAGGGTACTGGTACACATAGGTCCAGGGATGGGGGGTCAATCGTTCCCCAATCCTCAAGACAAAGTGATGGAAGTTTCATCCCCTAAGACCCCAAATGGTTAGATGTTATTGTGACACCCAAAAATGACTCTTCTAATCTCGAAAGTCCTAAATAGTGGAACACATCATGGACTGAATGGCTAGTTGGAAACATAAATTTACCTCTGATGGAACTTCCACCATTGTCTCCCGGGATCCAGGCCAGTGTTATGGAAGAAGCTGAAGATTTAGACACTGTGAGGCGAGGCTGGTCAGGAGGAACTTCAGAAGAAATGAGACAAGTTAGGACAAAATGAATCTATAAGACAATTCAAGACTACAATTCTACATCTTGTTGCCCTATGTTAGATTCCATATCTTATTAACTTCTTACCCTGTACAAGGAGATTAACAATGATCGTGTCGAAGCCCAAGGTGTTGGTGGCTGTACAGGTGTAGTATCCAGAGTCTTCGGCTTTGACAGAACGTAGGGTGAGAGTGCCGTTCGGGTGAATGGCTCGATGGCCATCTATTGCCACTGGTATAGCAGAGTCCTCACTATGGTAAAAGAGATAGAGTTTGCATTGAGTTATCAGGAAAAAGCAAAAACCACAGACATTTTTTAGGATCTGATTGCATTTTTAAAAATTTGTATGTCACAAATTGAGAGTGAAACCTGATTGTACAATTTATAGATAATGGATATAAGTCCATCAATATGTGGCGTCAAGTGGAAATGTTACCATCGGTCAAGATCCAAAGAATTGTCATTGTTCAATGGACATGGAAACACATGGATGAGATGCTGATTTGATGAGCTCTGTTGACCTCATAAAAAACAAGGGAAAAGTTGGCTAAGTCTATACTTATAAGTATAGGGGTCTCCTGACTCTAAACCAGGGGTCTCAAACTCAATTTACCTGGGGGCCGCTGGAGGTAGATTCTGGGTAAGGCTGGGCCGCATCAAGTTTTCCACACAAAATGCGCTTACAAAATATCATTATTCAGATTCAAATGTCATGGCGTCTCCCAGCGCAAGGAAAGCCCCGAGCTGGGAGACGTGTTTTCTCTATGAACGCGTCCTGTGCACCGAGGGGTCCCAAGCTTCTACCGCACTGAGCCCAGTCAGGGGCTCAGTGCGAAATTTGATAATATGTTCAATGATATCATTTTTAGGACTGTACAACCTTTTGATCACTTTTTATAGATTTTTTTTATATTTTTCAAAATGGCAAAAAAGTGCCATTTTCGACTTTGGGCGCTATTTTCCGTAACGGGGTAAAACGCATTGTAAAAAACGTTATTATATTTTGATAGATCGGGCATTTTCAGACGCGTCGATACCTAATGTGTTTATGATTTTTACTGTTTATTTATATTTATGTCAGTTCTAGGGAAAGGGGGGTGATTTGAAATTTAATTTTTTTTTATTCTAATTTTTTTTTAAAAAACTTTTTTTTATTTTTATTTATACTATTTTTCAGACTCCCTAGGGTTCTTTAACCCTAGGTTGTCTGATCGATCCTACCATATACTGCCATACTACAGTATGGCAGTATAAGGGGATTTTCCTCCTCATTCATTACAATGTGCTATCAGCACATTGTAATGAAGGGGTTAAAACGAAATAGCCTCGGGTCTTCGGAAGACCCGAGGCTACCATGGAGACGGATCGCCGCCCCCGATGACGTCACGGGGAGCGGCGATCCCAGGTAAGATGGCGGCGCCCATGCGCCGCTATCTGTTTGAGGCTGTCGGCAGCTTTGCCGGCAGCCCACGCTGTAAAAACACCCGCGATCGGTGCTAGCACCGATCGCGGGTGTTACCAGTAAGCCTTTGCTGCAATATGCAGCAAAGACTTACCGGCTATGGAGAGGGCTCAGCCCGTGAGCCCTCTCCATGCACCGCGACCCGACCGCCGCCGTGAATACACGGCGGGCGGTGCTTTTCCAGGCGGGGGCCGCAAAATGTTGGCCCGCGGGCCGCGAGTTTGAGACCCCTGCTCTAAACTGTTGATGGCTCCAGCGCTAATGAGCACGAGATCAACTTGATATCAAGGGGGGAAAGCCACCATCGGTGGTGATTGACAACCAGTCCAACCGAGTGGCTGGGACTACCGTAAGCGGCAAAATCAGTTGATCATGCCCTGCACATATGGTTTTGCCCACCAAATCCAACACATTTTTTAGGGACAGAATTTTGAAGAAATTTTTTAAACATGGTTGGCTGTAGAGACGAAATCGCCCATCTTATGTTATGTCTAGACTTTAGGAAGAGCAAATGAAGATGTACAGCCACCTCATGGTTATGTTACCCCTTTGTTATGACCTCCCAATTGTCATCTAATGGTTTAAAGGGGTATCCGGGTTTAAAAAATTTCTTATGGCCGGGCTGGGGAGGGCTATTTAAACACAATAAACATGTACTTACCTCCTCCGGTGCTGCCGATGTCCCGCGCCGCGTCCGGTCTTCTCTGTGTGCCGGTTTCATTACAAGTGCGCACAGGGAGCTTCCAGCCGGCTTGTTTACAGGGGCACGGATCGAAGGGACCGCGGCACGGGACATCAGCGGCGCCGGACAAGGTAAGTATATGTTTATTATGTTTAACTAGCCCTCCCCAGCCCGGCCATAAGAAATTTTTTAAACCAGGATAACCCCTTTAATGAAGATGGAATTCTCTACTTAGTCAACACTCTACAGATGGCGTTCTGATTGGTATCAAGAGATCCAAAATGGAAATCACTTGGCTCATTTATCTCCAATCACATTGTATAGGACCATCCCACTAAATTACCTGTCTTTAGTCCATTTCATGGCCGGAGCAGGTTCGCCAACAGAACTGCATGGCAGACGGACATCCTTCATCCAGGGAGTGCTCACCGTACCACCAAATGAGATGATTTTGGCCGGAGCTGCGGTAGAATATATGTATCTCAGTACTATGGCAGAGGAAAACTCAATATGATTATACTCTATTCTATATTTCATACGATTTTAATGCAGAATACAGAAATCCGGTCCATACCTTTCCCCGCAGGCTCGATCATCACCCTTTCACTCACATTGCCCCTGCCAGCTGAGGTCACAGCCGCTACCCAGAGCATATACTGCTGCCCCCGAAGAAGGTGCATGATTCGATAATGTAGGAACTCAGGGCTGGTCTCATATTCACTAGGAGCCTTCATGATACAACAAGGAAGAAGATCAGTATAATAGAACAGAATACCTGGACGCTAAAGTGTTAACATACACACAATGATACAAGGTGGCTTTAGAAATTGCATATAAGCAAATTATTTTACCTCACACCTAATTAAGTCTAATTAGCTGCCGCTTTTTAGCCGGCAGCATCGTCTCTCCATCTAGAGACTGGGTGAAAAAAACTTCAAAAGAGTAAAAACTTCAAAGATTTCTATTTTATTCAGATGCATGTTCCTCCCTAAGAGAGAGGACTGGAGCGCAGGAGACAGAGCGTCTGCTAACAGTAGTGTGGAAGCCGAGGGGAGAACTGAAGAGACTGAGGGGATAGGGAACACACTGTAGGGATCAGTGCAGTGAGGTGTTTACTGCTCTTCTCTCCCTCCCAATAACATTGCCATACATAGTACTGTGGCTGTAATTGGTAATGCAGCTCAGCCCTATTCAGTTCAATGGGATTGAGCTCTACATGGGCATGTGGCAAATACCGGGGCAGATTTATCAAGTGTCTGAAAGTCAGAATATTTCTAGTTGCCCATGGCAACCAACTACCCAATTACAGCTGAGCTTTCATTTGATCAGTGCAGTACAGACATAATACACACAGTGATGTCACAGTACAGGGATTATACACACAGTGATGTCACAGTACAGACATAATACACACAGTGATGTCACAGTACAGGGATAATACACATAGTGATGTCACAGTACAGGTAAATACACACAGTGATGTCACAGTACAGGGATTATACACACAGTGATGTCACAGTACAGGGATTATACACATAGTGATGTCACAGTACAGGGATAATACACACAGTGATGTCACAGTACAGAGATAATACACACAGTGATGTCACAGTATTGGGATAATCTAGTCAATATAAACACACATGATGTCTTGTTACAGTACAGATATAATGCCAAAAGTAATGCCACCTAGAAGGCACAATATACACAGCAAGAGTTACCTTGCAAAAATCAAGAATTGCTCTTCAATGTTGCACACCATGGCAGGTGGTTATGCCAATGGACATACTTTAGATATATATCTACATATATCATTGCTACTTACCGGCTGACCAGACCCAGGTACGGAGCAGAATATAGTATATTTGCGAATGATGCCATTTGGTTTAGTTGGGGGCAGCCAGGACACCACGACGCTGCTGGATGAGGCGGGCACGGCTTTTATTCCTGCAGGGGGCCCTGGGACTGGATGAAGGATAAGCCACATGTCAGTATACATAGGTTGTACTGCACTTACTAGTATTAGTAGTGAATGTGCATCTCCAGGCTCCACATTACTCACTGTCCTCCTTGGTTTGTAAGTACAACACGCTGCTGCGTACTCCGTCCCCTGCTTGGGTGTAAGCCAGGACCTGCACACTATAGTTAGTGAACTTCTCAAGGGATCTCAGCTCCACGCGCTCCCGGGGGGTGGTTATATTCTGCATTTCTCCCCATTCTGAAGACAAAAGGTGAAATAATTGGAAAATATAGGAAAAGCAGATACTAAATATTCAATTTATGACTGTACAGTAGCCTGGTGGCCGCCATAAGTCTATGCACCTGGTGTTTACGCCAACGTCTACATATGCATCATAGACAGTGACTGGCAGTACAGATGGGTGCAGTGGGTAAACAATACACTGAACCTGCAAACAACCTCCATATGAATAGAAATCCTATAGGATGGAACCAGACTATATGGAAGGTAAGATGTAAATATGAATATATATCCCACAATATTGCATTTAAAGGGAGTGTCTAGTCAGGAGCTTAAAAGCTGCATGGAAAGTCATTACCATAAAGTGTTACTTATCTGCAATTTGTTTTACTACAATCTTGCTGCCAATGCAGGCTCAGCTCCATTAGGCCAGACCTGTGATCTGTGACACCGGATTAGCTACAGTGTCGACAGGGAGTGCGCGGTAGTTGGAGCCACACCTCTGCATGACTCTGCATTGGTTTAGACAGAGAGCGTAGGGGATTTTACAGACAGGAAACTATCGCAATGCCCCTATTTATTTGGATGTGACTAATGGATACTGTAAGGGCACTGTGACTATTGGCTACTGTGTGGGTTCAGTGACCATTCGGGACTGTGTGGGCATTGTGACTATTGGCTACTGTGTGGGCACTGTGACTATTTGCTACTGTGTGGGCACTGTGACTATTGGCTACTGTGTGGGCACTGTGACTATTGGCTACTGTGGAGGCATGGTGTCTATTGGCTGCAGCGAGGCACAGGGACTATTGGCTACTATTGGCTACTGTGTGGGTACGGTGACTATAGGATACTGTGGGGGCACTGTGACTATTGGCTCCTGAGTGGGTGCGGTGATCATTCTGGATTGTGTGGGCACTGTGACTATTGGGGAAACTGTGACTATTGGCTACTGTAGGGGCATGGTGACTATTGGCTACAATGAGGCACTGGGACTATTGGCTTCTGCGGGTGCACTGGGACTGTTGGAAACTGTGTGGGTCCAGTGACTATTGAATACTGTGGGGACACAGTGACTATTGGCTACTGTGTGGGTTCAGTGACCATTCGGGATTGTGTGGGCACTGTGACTATTGGCTACTGTGTGGGCACTGTGACTATTGGCTACTGTGTGGGCACTGTGACTATTGGCTAGTGTGGAGGCATGGTGTCTATTGGCTAGCAGTGAGACGGGGACATTGGCTACTATTGGCTATTGTGTGGGTACGGTGACTATAGGATACTGTGGGGGCACTGTGACTATAGGCTACTGAGTGGGTGCGGTGACCATTCGGGATTGTGTGAGCACTGTGACTATTGGGAAAACTATGACTTTTGGCTACTGTAGGGGCATGGTGACTATTGGCCACAGTGATGCACTGGGACTATTGGCTTCTGCGGGTCCACTGGGACTGTTGGAAACTGTGAGGGTCCATTGACTATTGAATACTGTGGGGGCACTGTGACTATAGGCTACTGAGTGGGTGCGGGGTGACATTCGGGTGTGTGAGCCACCGGTGACTATTGGGAAAACTTGACTTTTGGCTACTGTAGGGCATGGTGACTATGGCTACAGTGATGGGCACTGACTATTGGCTTCTGCGGGTGCACTGGGACTGTTGGAAACTGTTAGGGTCCAGAGACTATTGAATACTGTGGGGACACAGTAACTATTGGCTACTGTGTGGGTTCAGTGACCATTCGGGACTGTGTGGGCACTGTGACTATTGGCTACTGTGTGGGCACTGTGACTATTGGCTACTGTGTGGGCACTGTGACTATTGGGGGCACTGAAACTATTTGCTACTGCGTGAGAACACAGTGACTACTTGCTACTGCAGGAGCACATACTCTAACAACTTTAACAATACGTTCAGTTTAGTGGTTGCCCTTAAATTGTTGATTGTAATGGTGATGCTGTATAAATGTAACTATATAACAGCTCGATAAGATACATTTATACAGTAATAAATGACCCTTCAAGTCAACCATGAGGCTGATGTGACCCCTGGTGAAAATGAGTTTGTCGCCTCTACTCTTGGGTCTCTTTAAAGTATCATAAATCCAAAAAACAAATAATCTGTAACAAATTTCTTTTGAAACACAACATTGACGTATTAACAACTTACCCCCATCAGGGTACAGGGACCAGTAGATGACTCTGTAGCCCTTAAGGACCCCATTGAGGGAACTTCTAGGTGGTTCAGACCAAGAAATGACGGCCACGTCAGACGTGATGGATAGAGCCCGTACGTTCTCGGGAGGCTGACTTGGTACTGTGGGTTACATACAGTGACTGACATGACTACACAATTACATGGTAAATATAACATATATGTCATGTATATTGGTGCGTGTATAAAGCACTGTGTATTCCACTTCACACTGAAATAAAGCTCCTGATCCCTTAAGCTGAATTTTTCATAAGTGCTTATAATCAGATGCAGAGAGGAACAGATTTGCTTGAGTGTAAACAACCAGATAAGGTGACGGAGATAAATCCTGCAGAATAATGCAACGAGGGAGGAGAATAAATGTAACACATGCATCCAGTAACAAGACCCTGTTCACATTACATTACTGCAGAGAGGGCTTGTGGATATTTCTTAGATCTGTTGTGTATTCAGGAATAAGCAGTGAAATCCATAGCAAATCTGACACTTGTAAACTTGCTAAATCTGACTACTACTTACCTTGCAAAGCAGCAAGACTCAACATTAAAGGGACATCTACCACCAGGATGAAGGTTTGTAAATCAAGCACACTGACATACAGGTGTGTGTCCCCATTGACAGGATCTGCACTTCTTTTAACATCCTATGCCCTTGTTTTCACAAAAAAGGCTTTAAAAATCTTTCAAATGAGCCCGAGGGGCTCCAGGCTCTATTAATGGCTATGGAGCCCTGAGCTCCTCAGGCTCATTTAAATAAGTTTAAAAGCGTTTTTTTAGGGAAAACCAGGGCATAAAAAGCTAAAATAAGAGCAGATCCTTCCACAAGGGGCACACACCAGTATGTTAGTGTGCTTGATTTACAAACCTTCATCCTGGTAGATGTCCTTTAAAGGAACATTTATGGATAACCTATCATTTATATAGGTGATTAATATCAGAAGAACAAAAGCCTGATATGCAACACCCTCTCTAAATGCAGAATTTAGACAAGCAATGTGGCAGCTCATGTGGCCAAGACGTCAGAGCATCAGTCAAATGGCTGAATGTTGCTGGTCGGACCTCCACCAATCTGATATTACTGACATATCCTAAGGAAAGGTCATAAAAAGCAAGCCCTGGAATGCCCCTTTATCCATTGCAAATTTATTCTTGAAGACCTCTGCTTGATGTATGTGAATTGCCACTTGTGATTGCAGGACCAGCTAGGAAGACCCAGGTGTTTGGCTCAATGGTCAGCTCCACAAAAAGTTGACTTTTGGTGGACAAATCGAGTTCACTAGGCCAGTCCTTTCACGTACATTAGTAAAAGAAGCAAGGATGACATCTAGGGTTAGACGACTTCAGTTACAGATAATATCCACCATAAAGGTCAACCTAGGGATCCCTGGGCCCACTGGAGATTCTTTCGATACTCTCGTAGCCAAGTCAGATCCTAATTTCTAGACATATCTTTGTAGACCTCATCAAATATAGGATATTAGGGATAAGCATGTTTGAGGGAACCACCTACAGTATATCTATGATAAAAATCATACTCAAGTATACAGAAAATACTATCACACTCACCATCCTCTAAGGTCGTAGCATTGATCTCCGTGGAGGACGGTCCAGTTCCTGCTCTATTAAAAGCTTGGACAACCACTCCATATTGAGCAAACTTCTTCATGTTGTCCAAAGTGTAGACCTCCCCATCACCTGTAGCCTTCATCTCCACTATACTATACTGGCCGTTACTACCGGGACCATTCTCTCTGTATCCAATCTGGTAGCCCCGGATCACTCCATTCTGCAATTCTTTTCTTGGTGCCTAGTAGGGTTACATTATATGTTTTCAGGAATGATTTAACGTAAAGGTTAGACGTAAAGCAAATAAAGGACAGTGAAGAGACCTAGAAGTCACATAGATCTATAGAGGCCTGTGTCTGGTCAAGGTCCATTAGGTTCCAGTCTCTAGTCGGATGAGGGGTATTCTTGTCTGGGCATTCACATTCAGTTTGATAAATCTGCCATATATAAACATTTCTTCAATTAGATGTTATTAAAAAAAATGTTCCTGTGTGAAGATAATTTCTCATAAATGTAGCCATGTTGTCCCTTAGAAACAAGATAGCTTCCTCGGATACTACCACCTCTGCTGGAGTGATTGCCCAAATAAACAAAAAGGTTTTGTATATGAAATGTCCGGGAGTTACTGCAGATCCCATAACCGTCCTGTGGTAATGATTGCTGTATCTTGGTGGTCCGGCAGGACTCTATAGCGCAAGTCTGGCCACCGCTGCCAGAGTGTGACGTGGTCGTATCCGAGGAAGCTATCTCGTTTCTAAGGGACAGAATGACTACATTTATG
The DNA here is from genome assembly GCA_019512145.1 of Engystomops pustulosus. Classification (NCBI taxonomy): domain Eukaryota; kingdom Metazoa; phylum Chordata; class Amphibia; order Anura; family Leptodactylidae; genus Engystomops; species Engystomops pustulosus. Next base: position 152,935,101 of record CM033646.1, read on the forward strand.
AGAAATTATCTCCACACAGGAACATTTTTCTAAATGACATCCAATTGAAGGAATGTTTACATATGGAAGATTAGTGAAACTGAATGTGAGTGCCCAGACGAGAATACCCCTTTAACTAATATGTCAGGCAGGGGCGTAACTATAGGGGGTGCAGAGGGTGCGGTCGCACCAGGGCCCAAGAGGTTTAAGGGGCCCTTATGGTGTCACTTTCCCATATGAGAAGACTATTAATATAAACCATACATTATAGTCGGGGGCATGGCACAGACTTTGCACTGGGGCCCATCAACTTCTAGTTACGCCACTGATGTCAGGCAAAGGTGACATACTGTTTTCTGGCATGGTGGCCCTGAAAACTTTATCCACCGTTATTAGACCTCATAATTTTAAGAAGAATTCTGGGAACTTGCATGTCAAGAAGTAGTGATTTAGAGAATGTTAGATTGACATTAAATTTTGGTAGTAATGATATTACATTTACAAGGTGGTTTAATCCTTCCTACCTTCCAGGTGACTTGGATACTCTGAGATGTCAAAGGCTGAAGAGTGACATCCATGGGTGGTCCATCAGGTGCTGTGGAAATCAGGACATGTCAATGTCATCCCCATATCCATTGTCTTCAAGTCATTCGAGTAACTTTACTACAGATAATGCATGTTTAGTAGTAAACTATCAAGAGCTAGAAGAACCAACAAGGTCATCTTGAGAAAATCCACTAAGAAAAGGATAAAGAACTTGTTCTTGGACCTCAACCTCAGGATGATGTGAACAGCGTTGAATGTTTAGTGCAATAAGTGTTTTTTGTAATCAAGAGCTTACTTAGTGACCAGGAGGAGGCATTGGGAATTTGATATTAGAGGAAGAGATGGTGTAATGTCTTCTACACCACAGTGGTCTCCTGCATCATACCACTATGGCTCTGGGAAATGCACAATTTAGATATAGTTCCCTTGTCTTTAGCGAATCCTTGGATGCCCTGTACTTTGTAAGGGTCCTTTTGACACTTCTCTCTGTGGCTGGTCAATAGGTCCATTAGGTTCCAGTCTCCCATATGTTTGGTCCAGGACTTGACTTGTCTTCTTGAATTCCTACTCATGTCTGCTGCCTGTCCTGACCTCAGTCTCAACTAGACTTACAAATGAACTCTTATCAACCTTGACCATGATCCCCAAATCTGTACCCAATACATGACCTACACCATCTCTACCACTCATTTGTGTGCAATTCAAGTGTAGCAATTTGCACCATGTAGGATAGACTTTGGGATGAAGAACATACAATTATGCTTCTTGGTTTACCCTAAAACAACACATCAATGACCCAGTGGGTCCGCATCTTTAGGTCAGTCGATGTTATTATCACTTACCTGCTTCTTCAGTACTGATTGTGAGCTCTTTACTTGGCTCACTACGCCCAATTTTATTAAAGGAATACATTCGTATGCTGTAAACCGATGCCGGGTGAAGATCTACAATGTTGGCCTGGTTGATGCTCGGGGAGATATTTCGAGTGGACTGTTTAAAATCCCAGGTGTCTGGAAGATAAGGAAATGATGGTTAAGTATGTTCTTAGAAGTCGTCTTCTTTTTTTAAATTTTCTGCTACAATTTTAAGTGGTGATTTGTGTGTTACTGTGCATATGAGAACATGAAGTAACCCCGGCTGTCAGCTACTGTACCTCCATCCTGCAGTAGTGCACACTGTTCTCTCGAATTCCCTTCTTTTGACTTGTTTCATGGCTTAACAGGTATTTTTCCCACCACCCAGTTAACACTTTACTGAACACTATTCTATCTACTAGAATAGTAGGTATCTGTGAAGCAGCCATAATCATTGAGCTTGGCCAAACCCAACAATTTTGTCAAGATTGACAAATAACTTAAAGTGGATCGGCATTTGACTTTCAGAGGTCAAGAAAAACTAAACCTTAGTGGGGATGCTGAAATTCAACCTGTCTGTTACCCTAAGCCAAATTTATAGTGACCATTCAAAATATTCACTCGGCTGATCTCTATTTTGGAGGGTCGGGAAAAACAGTTGTATGAGTTTTTGGTCACCCCCCCCCCCCCATGAAGGGAGGCCATTATATCCTCAAAACTGAGCCTTACCAGATTTATTCTTGTACTCAATATCAAATGCGGTAATGATGCTGTTTCCATCAAATCTCTGCGTCCAGCGGAGGTTCATACTGCGAGCTTTTACTTCTCGAATTTCCAATTCAGGAGGGTCCGGAGGTTCTGCCATATTGATATATGTCAGTAAGGTCATTAAACCCCAACACCCCCTCTAAGTCTATTCATCTGAATATGTGTCTATACCTTGCACAGTGAGCTGAATAAGGCCTCTGTCCTCTCCATATGAATTTATGGCATGACATGAAAAAAACACGGAGTCTCCGCGCTCCGCTGGCTTGAGCTGGAGGAAGAAATACAACCGTCAGGAAGAGCTAATCATATAATTTTTTATTGATTTCACCATAAATTAAAATAAGATCTATTCTCACCGTCAGAGTTGAGATAACTTCATCTCCGCTGTCTTTCGTGGCGATGACATAGCGCAGATTCCGGTCGGGATCTATTACAGTGTCCCCTTTTTCCCAGCGGATAATAATGGGGCGCTCGCCTCGTGCCGTGCAGTTTAGCCCCTTGGTCTGACCTTTGATGGCAATGGTTGTATTGGGGTGAGAGGTAATGGTGGCAGGAACTAAGAGGAGGAAAAAAATAAAAGCATGGAAGGATTAGGCGGAACGCCAGAAGGGAAACAGATTGGTTTATTGGAATACGGCACACTCAGTGCTCACATGCTGCCAAGCTCGCAGACAATGTTTTATGAAGGACGTGGGGCGCTGCAGAGAAACATGTCTGATCCTACACAGACCATGATAAAATAATAGTCACTGCTAAAAATTTCCCTGTACAGTACAGGCGTAGAGTGCGCATCACATCCAAGCATTCTGAGATCTCTCCACCTGGGGGCACTGCCCCCCTCCCATCCCCGATATTACGCGCTCAGGTCGCGCCGCAGAAGCAGACGGAGGCCGCGGGCAGCTGAGCTATCTCTCGCTGCGCTTGTAAAGCCGTCTCCAGTGAAGTGGCAGAGAGACACGCTCCACATCATTTCAATTTGTAGTACGGCCGAGGAGAGGGGGAGAAAGATAGAAAGAGTAGGGTAGGGGGGAGAGAGCGAGGGGAGAGAAAGAAGAAGGGAAGGGTGGAGTGAAGAAGGATTGGGAAAGAGCAAGGAATAAATAGTAGGAATGGTAAAGAAAGGGAAAGAGTAAGTATAGGACTTGTGTCAGATGTCCAAAACTTTAATCCGAGACCTTTAAAAAAGCTACGAGCCCAGATATATGGATATATTCATAGCAATACACTACAGCAATGCTTCTACAGGGATAAAAGTTCTGGATGATATCATTGTATAGAGACATTATTAGAGTCGCAAGGTCCGTATTTTTGTCGCGTGAACTGTGTGGTGTATTAGACGGTGATTTGTGTTGCAAGGAATTAATAAATTGGCGCAGTGATATAAGTGTCTGAAATTACTCCGCGTTCATGAAAGTGAATAGAACTTGGTAGACTTGCTTTAGTTTGGACTTATTGGGGCAGATTTACTTACCCGGTCCCGTCGCGATCCTGCGGTGCGTTGGATTCGGGTCTGCCGCGATTCAAAAACCCGTGCGCCCGAGTTCCTGCATCCGTCGCTGCTGCGCCGAGGTCCGCCGGAGTTCACCTGCTTCTTGCAGATGCATGTGAGTGCTTGTCCAATGGCCACACCCCCGATTTCTGTCGCATGCATGCCGGCGCCAATGCGCCACAATCCAATTGCATGTGCCAAAAACCCAGGGCAATTCGGCGCATATCGGAAATATTCGCAAAACCCAACGGAATCGCGTTCCCATGCACCCCTAATAAGTAAGCCCCATTGTGCGCCAAAAAAAGTGTAAGTAGAAGAGGAATATAAGTGTCAGGATTCACAATATGCGTTTAATTTGAGCGGAATGACACTTATCAGAAATGAAGCTAATTTGTGGCGCCAACACATGGTAAATAAGGGGCACATGGCGCAGCTATAAAAAAAAAAGCTGGCAGAAATCCAATAATAAGTGACATTATATGGAGCCAATCCATCTATTGAATCCCCATGATCCAGAGCCTTCCGTTTTCCATGCATCTGAGTTGCAGCAGTGGATGAAGCAGCCGGCGGCGTTACCATCAATTCCTATTCTATTACTATAAGGACACATTCACACCATTATGTGTGTGGCACCGTACCTCCGCAGGGTGCCAATAGCCATCTATGGTGACGTATATATGGCCGCAAGATTGTGGCCGTATATACATCCCCACAACGGCAGTTTGAATGGGGCCTAAGGATAGGGGGTCCCAGAAATCTGACCCTTTGGAGATTTGATATACTGTATGTTGGTCATTGGGTAACTCTATCAAAATCGATCATGATAAACCAGGGACACTTACTCATAAAATTAACTTTTAAAATTATTCTAATGAGCCAGAAGTGCTATGAGGGGGTTACCAGAGCCCATCAGTGCTGTAACTTCAAAGGCTATTACACTGTGCAGGAACAGTTTCCCCCTTCATCTGGGCTGAGGGAGAAGGGGGTGAAACAGTGTAACAGTCTGTGAAACTGCAGCACAGAGGAGCTCTGGTAGGTAACGCCCCCAAAGCACATTTGGATCATTAGCATAATTTTTTACGTTGATTTTAGAAGGAACAAAGCCACGGATACCAAATATAAGATGATTACCACAGTCATGGTGTCTGGATCTATGTCCTTGGTTTATCACGATGGATTCTGATGGTAGATTTCCCTTAATGGGGATGTCATTAATTAGCAGAATCGGGGACAGGGTCGCATGTGTAATTTGGACTCTATTGACTTCTATGGTAAATATGGATAGTGATCTTGTGCAGCTCCAGCAGTCACTCATAGCACTGGCGCTCCATTCAGTGATGATGTCATGACCCCAACCCAACATTCGGCAGAAATCCAGGCATCTCTCCCAATAATATTCTATAGCAACTGAGAAAAATGTAAGAAACTCCCCCTCCCCCTTCAATAACATACATGATATTAATAATGGGATCTCATGTTGCATTTAGCCTCTTTCCGATACAGGACAAATTCAGCTAAGCAGCAGAAAATCCCAAAACATCAATTTTTCCGAAAATATTCAATGCAATGCAATTGCCATAATGAACTTCGTGCCTTGACTTGCTGCAGCCTCTGTATAGTAACTAGTGGGGACATGTATATTAGCAGCGTTACCGCTGGGATATGTGATGTATATTTTATATTGTCTTACATTGCTGACCTGGAAAGTCTGACCTGGAAAGAATATTAATGGCTAAAATATAAATACTCCCTAAAAGCTGCAGCTCTCCCCCTTCTAATTCACAGCCAGTGGAGCGCACCAGTAAGAAACCCTGATCTAGGTTCACATTTAAAGGGAATTAGTCACATTGAAAATGCAGTATGACCTGCAGGAAGCTTGTTATAGAGCAGGAGAAACTAAGCAGATTGTCCATAGTGTCCTATCTGCAGGCAGCATGTTATAGAGCAGGAGAAACTAAGCAGATTGTCCATAGTGTCCGATCTGCAGGCAGCATGTTATAGAGCAGGAGGAGCTGAGCAGATTGTTTATAGTGTCCGATCTGCAGGCAGCATGTTATAAAGCAGGAGGAGCTGAGCAGATTGTCCATAGTGTCCGATCTGCAGGCAGCATGTTATAAAGCAGGAGGAGCTGAGCAGATTGTCCATAGTGTCCTATCTGCAGGCAGCATGTTATAGAGCAGGAGGAGCTGAGCAGATTGTCCATAGTGTCCTATCTGCAGGCAGCATGTTATAGAGCAGGGGGAGCTAAGCAGATTGCACATAGTATCCCATCTGCAGGCAGAATGTTATAGAGCAGGAGTAACTGTGCAGATTGTCCATAGTGTCCGATCTGCAGGCAGCATGTTATAGAGCAGGAGGAGCTGAGCAGATTGTCCATAGTGTCCTATCTGCAGGCAGCATGTTATAGAGCAGGAGTAAATGAGCAGATATTACATAGTGTCCTATCTGCAGGCAGAATGTTATGGAGTAGGAGTAGTTAAGCAGATTGTCCATAGTGTCCTATCTGCAGGCAGCATTTTATAGTGTAGGAGGAGCTGAGCAGATTGTGTCCTATCTGCTGTCAGAATGTTATAGAGCAGGAGTAGCTAAGCAGATTGTCCATAGTGTCCTATCTTCAGGCTGCATGTTGTAGAGAAGGAGGAGCTGAGCAGATTGTACATAGTGTCCTATCTTCAGGCTGCATGTTGTAGAGCAGGAGGAGCTGAGCAGATTGTACATAGTGTCCTATCAGCAGGTAGCATGTTATAGAGCAGGAGGAGCTGAGCAGATTGTACATAGTGCCCTATCTGCAGGCAGCAGGTTATGGAGCAGGAGGAGCTGAGCAGATTGTACATAGTGTCCTATCTGCAAGCAGCATGTTATAGAGCAGGAGGAGCTGAGCAGATTGTACATAGTGCCCTATCTGCAGGCAGCAGGTTATAGAGCAGGAGGAGCTGAGCAGATTGTACATAGTGTCCTATCTGCAGTCAACATGTTATAGAGCAGGATGAGCTGAGCAGATTGTACATAGTGTCCTATCTGCAGTCAACATGTTATAGAGCAGGATGAGATGAGCAGATTGTACATAGTGTCCTATCTGCAGTCAACATGTTATAGAGCAGGATGAGCTGAGCAGATTGTACATAGTGTCCTATCTGCTTTATTACATGCAGCCTGTGGATAGAACACTATGTACAATCTGCTCAACTCCTCCTGCTCTATAACATGCTGCCTGCAGATAGGACATTGATATAATGTTCTCTTTGATAAAAGCTTCTCAATTGACCAGGAGGCTAAATGGTCATCCTGATTTTAATTTATGTTCTGAAAAGCATGTAAATAATGTAAAAAAAACAATGATGTTCAGTACATCAATTTGCATATAATGAGAAATATTTCCCTGAGGTCACATACACTGCAATAATACATGACATTGTACGTCCTAAACTCTGGTTAATTAATTACCCTCCTTTAATCTGGTTAATCTACCCCCCTCCTTTAATCTCCAAATATAGCACTTCCTATTGATCTGCTACAGTGTCAGGACTAATACCTCATCGATATCCCATAAATGAACAGTGTAACCTTCTTATGCTCTTATGAGAATAGCAGCGCAGATTACACTGCAACATGGTGCTGACTATGTCATCCGCACAGAACCCACATAACTGGCAGTGAGGGCAATGGAATAATAAATATGACTGTATCATACAGGGGGGCAGTAGTATTGCCATAGTATTAATATCCTTCCACAAGGGGAGCGCTGTTGTAGGTCCTGTATATGACGTGTAGTATTATAGTAGTTATATTCTTGTACATAGGGGGCAGTATTATGGTAGATATATTCCTGTACATAGGGGGCAGTATTATAGTAGTTATATTCTTGTACATAGGGAGCAGTATTATAGTAGTTATAGTCTTGTACATAGGGGGCAGTATTATAGTAGTTATATTCTTGTACATAGGGGGCAGTATTATAGTACTTATATTATTGTACATAGGGGGCAGTATTATAGTAGTTATATTCTTGTATATAGGGGCAGTATTATAGTAGTTATATTCCTGTACATAGGGGGCAGTATTATAGTAGTTATATTCCTGTACATAGGGCGTATATAGTAGTTATATTCTGTACATAGGGGGCAGTATTATAGTATATAGTAATTTTGTACATAGGGGGCAGTATTATGTAGTAGTATATAGTCTTGTACAAGGGGGCAGTTTATAGTAGATATATTCTTGTACAAGGGGCAGTTTATATAGATTTATTTTGTAAATAGGGGCAGTATATAGTAGTTATATTCTTGATCATAGGGGGCAGTATTATAGGGAGTTATATTCCTGTACAAGGGGCGCAGTATTATAGTAGTTATATTCTGTAAATAGGGGGCAGTATATAGTAGTTTATATTCTTGTACATAGGGGGCAGTATTATAGTAGTTATATTCGTGACAAGGCAGGGCAGTATTATAGTTTATATTTGTACTCAGGGGGCAGTATATAGTAATTAATTCTTGTACATAGGGGGCAGTATTATAGTAGTTATATCTGTACATAGGAGTATTATAGTTATATTCTTGTAAAGGGGGTAGTATTATAGAGCATATATTCCTGTACATAGGAGGCAGTGTTTGAGTATTCTAGGTAGTTATATTCTTGTACATAGGGGGGGCGTATTTAGTAGTTAATCCTGTACATAGGGGGCGTATTAAGTAGTTATATTCTGTCATAGGGGGCATTTGATTTAGTAGTTATCTCTTGTACTAGGAGGCAGTGTTATTAGTAGTTTATTCTTGTACATAGGGGGCAGTATTATGGTAGATACATTCTTGTACATAGGGGCAGTATTATAGTAGTTATATTTGTACATAGGGGGGGCAGTATTATAGTGTTATATTCTTGTACATAGGGGGCAGTTTATAGTAGTTATATCTTGTACATAGGGGGCAGTATTATAGTATTATATTCCTGTACATAGGGGCAGTATTATGGTAGATACATTCTTGTACATAGGGGGCAGTATTAGGTAGATAACATTCTTGTACATAGGGGGCAGTATATATAGTTATTATGATTCTGTACATAGGGGGACAGTATTATAGTATTATATTCTTGGACATAGGGGCAGTTTTATAGTAGATATATCTTGTACATAGGGGCAGTAGTATGGTAGATACATTCTTGAACAAGGGGCGTATTATGTAGTAATTCACTGTACATAGGGGGCAGTATTATAGGTAGTTCGTATCTTGCAAATGGGCAGTTTATAGTAGTTATATTCTTGTACTAGGGGGCAGTATTATGGGTAGATATATTCTTGTACATAGGGGCAGGTATTATAGTAGGGTTATATTCCGTACATAGGGGGCGGTATATAGTAGTTATATTCCTGTACATTAGGGGCGCTAGTATTATAGTAGTTTTTCTGTCCTGGATCGAACCAGAACCTCTTGGTTCCCAGGCAGTAGCTCTCCACTGAGCTACTGGCTCTTCTGGACACTCCAGTTCTGAATCAGTCCACAGTTTTGTTCCTGATCCATGCCTTGATTACCTATGACCACGCCTGAACTGCCTATATTTAGTGATATCGCTGACACTCCCTCTTTGCCAGATATTGTGCTTCCAGCCATAGTCCAGCAACTCTCTGAACCCTGCAACTGCTATGTTTATCTGTGTACCAAACCTGGACTGCTATTGACTACGCTTCTGCCTATCCTTCAAATCTGCTCGCTTATCTGTGTACCAACTGGACTGCATGATAGCTTTTGGCCTTATCCTTCATCTGCTATGCTTATCTTGTGTACCGAAACTGGACTGCTGCCCACGCTTCAGTGCGAGATTCTGCCGTATTGTCGGCCACTGGACTCCCACTGCTTCAGACTTGGCGAGTCCACATACAGGTGAGTCAGCAACGTATTATATCTGTACAGAATAATCTGGCCCAAAAATATGGAGTCCGCGTCATACTTGAGGCACAGGTATCGAACTAGAAGACTTGCATGTGCCACCTATCAAGAAAAATTTTACAGTTACCAAATGTGGGTACATAGCAAAACAAAGAGAAGATTATTGACTTAACGACAAGTGTTGAGGTGGTGCACTTCCAGTGGAGACCATCGTGTATGCATTGCATGTTCAAAGTGTGGTGTGGTGAGGCGTCGTCATTCCGCGGTGTTTCTCTAATCAGTGTTGCACACATGTATATTTTGATTAGGTTGCAGTACTGTCTTTGCCCTAGTTTACACTGGAGAAGAAAAAAGTGCTTGTTATTATCAATCTGTGACAGTGAAGCTCTGATGGGCCTCTCATATGTAGACAAGGAAGTGATTATTTAAGCAATTTGATGACTTTATCTGATGAGTCAAAGTTTTTTGATGACCCCAATCAATGTTTCCCAGCTGAAGCCAAACGCCTAATTTGCAGCAGGGAAAACGTTCGGTTGCTGAGTATACGGCAGAATTTCGTCGCTGGGTAGCTGATACTACATGGAATCCAGCAGCCCAGCAAAGCAGTTTCGGCGAGGGCTTGCTGAACAAGTGAAAGAGGACTGCCAGAGTGGAAAATCCAGTAGCATTGGAGAAATTTATTCAGCGTGTATCAATATTGATCAGAGACTTATGGGACAGAAGAAGGGGAAAAAGGTGGGCATTGGAGCAATAGACCTGCCATTCCTTCAGTCAAACTACCCAGCGAATTACAGAATCAATACCTGAACCAATGCAAAATTGATGTTATTCGAAACCACTTTCTATGGCGGAGGAAAAAGGAGAGACGATTTCAGAAAATCTGGCTTTATTGTGGAGGATCAGGGCATTATGCATGAAATGTCCAAACAAATTCCACAGAACGATTGCTGTCATGACATCCAAGAAACAAATCAACTCAGAACTCTATCACAATCAGACTCAGGAAAAATTCATTTCTCCTGTAGCACGGAATGAGGACAAAAATTAATACCACAGTCTCATTGTTATTGTGCCAATTCATATGTACGGAAACTCAAGAGATTTCTTGTTCTGCTGATAGACTCTGGGGTGTGGAAACTTTATGGACGTGTAACCTTTGCTCAAGATAATAATATTTCATGTTAACAAAGTCAGCACCTGTAGACCATGGAAACGGTTGATGGATCACCACTGTCGTCGGACCTGTTACTCATGAGATCTGTGCAACCTTCAAGTTTTCTCTCAAACCTGATCATCATGAAAGTATTCAATTTTCATAATGTTCTCCAAAGTTGCCAGTGATTTGGGTATCCTTGGCTTTCTATTCATAATCCAATCATAGATTGGAAAACACACACTATACAGTTCCACTCAGAAGTTTGTCAACTAAATTGTTTGCCTAAACCTAATTATTCATTGCCTGAAAAACTCCTCAATATCTGAACTTTCCACTAAAGATTGATACCCCAATCATATAAGAATTCAAGATGTTGTGATAGAAAAATGCAGAGAAGCTACCTCACATCGCCATACGATCTGCCCAATAGAACTGTTACCTGGTGCTAAAATACCTTTTGGTCGGATACTCCCTTTCTGAACCCGAAACTGAAGGCATTAAAGGAATACCTGGATGAAAATTTGGAAAAAGGATTTTTCGGCCATCCAGTCTCCAGCTGGGGACCATTGTTCTGTGTGGAGATAGAAAGAAGTCCACCTTAGACCCTGGCATGGATTATAGGACTTAACATGTCACAGTTAAAAACCGATCTCTGCCTGCTTTATCCACAGAATTACTTGAAAGGCTTCGTGCAGCTAAAATATTACCAAGCTCGATTAAGAGGGGCATATAACCTTGTCGAATCCGGTCCAGGAGATGAATGGAAAACTGCTTTCGAGACACGTTATGGACACTTCGAATAATCTTGTAAGTCTTTGGGCTTTGAATGCCCCAGCCACCTTCCAACACTTTATCAACGATGTTGTTAGAGACCTACTTGATCAATTGTTATTGCTTATTGGATGATATCTTAATATCTCTGAAAATCTGGAGCAACATCGGATAAACATGTCCGCGCTGTACTCAACGACTTCGAGAACACTGCTTATATATCAACTGAGAAATGTGAATTTGAGCGACGACCATTAATTTCTGGGGGATACATCATCTCACCAGAAGGTCTGAGTATGGATCTGGAAAAGTCAAGGCGTTGTTGATTGGCCAATTCCAAGGAATGAAAAAGAAGTTCAGAGATTCATTGGTTTGCTAACTTTACAGAAAACTCATCAGAAATTTTCTAAGATCATTGCAACAATTACTGAACTCACAAAGAAAAACAGTCCCCTTTTCTTGGACTCAAAAGGCGATGATGCTTGCACACAATTAAAGACTCTCTTATATCGGCACAATATTAATTCATCCAATTCCAGACATACCATTTACTGTTGAAGTTGATGGTTGATAGCAGTAGGAGCCATCTGTCTCAAGATCTGGAGATAAAAGTGTGCTTCACCCCTGTGATTATTTTTCCGTCAAATGTCTTCAGCAGAAAGAAATTATGACATTGGAAATAAAGAACTCCTAGCAATCAAATGTGCATTTCTGAGTGGAGACATCTATTGGAGGGATCTCCTAATCTGAACTGTATTTACTGATCATAGAAATCTGGAGTTTATCCGTGGGTCCAAAAGGACTGTCCTCAAGACAAGCTAGATGGAGTTTATTCTTTTCTAGATTAACTTCATGATTCTTACAGACCTGGATCAAAAAAAAGGTAAAGCTGATGCTTTATCCAGGATGTTCGCAGAGCCCAACAAGGGATAAATGTGAAAGCACCATCTTACCTGAGAAGAACTTTGTGGGGTTACACATTCTAAGGAGTTCTGAATTATTAAGGAATGGATATGCAAATGACGCAGTGGTTAGTCACCCTCCAAGGAATATTAACCTGCTTCACAAATGGATTTGGAGAAAAGACACCATTATCATACCAGAGAGTGCACGACTGCTTGTTTAAGATTAGTTTCATGATTCTTCTGGCTGGACATTTAGGGCATCAAGAAAAATCGGGAACTTCTATCTCGTTCCTTTTGGTGGCAACCTTAGGAAACGATGTCAGGAAGTATGTTGTTTCATCATGTTTAATTTGTGCTCAAAATAAAACTCCCAGTTCTTCCCGTTAGGGTTGCTGGCAACCACTTACCTGTACCCTCGTCCCTGGGGTTCCAAATCTCTATGGATTTTGTAGTTGATCTCCTCCTTCCAAGGGAATGACCACCATCCTTGTTATGTCGACCGTTCTTACAAAGATGGCCCATTTCATACCAGCTAAGGGGAATACCTAGGCGGAACAAACTGCTGATCTTATGATTCGGGAAATATTCAGATTTGCATGGAATCCTGACAATGTGGTTTCTGATCGAGGTGTTGCAATTTACCTCTAAATTTGGAAAAGTTTTGCTCTGCTCAGGCATAGGAGGTAAACTGTACTCTGCCCTTTCATCCTCAATCAAATGGACAAACGGAAAGAACCCAATCAAAGTCTTGAGCAATACCCTTTCGTGCTTCCTAACTTATCTTCAGGATGACTGGACTGAGTTATCATACCCACAGCTGAATTGTCATACAACAATTCTGAGCACAGTTCAACATTACAAAGTCCTTTTATGCCAATACAGGGCTTCATCAGTCTTCTTCCCAGATTTACAATTTCAACCACACTTCCGCGCTGTAACCGAACGTCTAACTCATTGCAGAAGGTTCAAGAAAAGATGGTGAGAACTTGATTAATGCACAAAAACAATTAAACAGGCTGCTGACCAAACATCAGAAAAAACACCCCTATTTTTCTGTGGGGGATGATAAATGTGGTCTCTACAAAAAATTAAAGCCTGCAAGTTCCTTCTCCAAAACTTGGCAGAAAATTATTGGGCCATTTCAAATATCCGCTCCAACTTAATGACGTCACCTCTCGATTAAAACTACTGAATTATGAAGGTCCATCCTGTCTTCCATTGTTCACTCTTTAAAGTTTATAATGAAAAACCTTTCCAGGGTCGCGTTTTGCCTCCTCCACACCAGAACGTGCAGGGTGAAGAAGAATATGTTGTTGAAAAGATCTGGACTCGAGAATCATCGAAAATAAAGCTTCAGTACCTAATCAAGTGGAAGGGATATGGCCTGAGGAAAATTTGGGGAACCAGTGGAAAATGTTCATGTCCTAGACTTGCCAGAGAATTTCATCAAAGACACCCTGACAACACCAGACCCTAGGATGACAGAGGTCATCCTGGAGAAGGAGGGGTACTGTCGGATTCCGACCCAGAACCTCTTGTATCCCAGGCAGTAGCTCTTCCCACTGAGCGATGGCCTTCTGGACAGCTCCAGTTCTGAATCGTTCCACAGTTTTGTTCCTTGACCATGCCTTGATACCTAATTGACCACAGCCTTGAACTGCCTATTTAGTGAAGCCTTGACACTCCTCTTTGCCAGATATTGTGCTTCCAGCCATAGTCCAGCAACTCTCTGAACCTCCGCAACTGTATGTTTATCTGTGATACCAAACCTGGATGCTATGACTAGTTCGCTTATCCTTCAATCTTGTCTGTTATCTGTGTACACATGGACTGCTATTGACTACGCTTTCGCCTTATCCTTCAATGCTTGCTTATCTGTTGTACCGAACCTGGATGCTTGCCCACGTGCTTCATGCTGCGAGATTCTGCAGTATTGTCGGCCACTGACTCCCACTGCTTCCAGACTTGGCGGATCGCCACTGACAGGTGAGCAATCGTATTAATGATCTTGACAATTCCTGACATTAGGGGGACAGTATTAGTAGTATATTTTACACTAGGGGGCAGTATATAGTAGATATATTCTGTAATAGGGGGCAGTCGTATAGGAGATTATCTTTTACATAGGGGGCAGTATTATAGTCGTTATAGTCGTACATAGGGGGCAGTATTATAGTAGTTATATTCTTGTACATAGAGGGCAGTATTTTAGTAGTTATATTCTTGTACATAGGGGGCAGTATTATAGTAGTTATATTCTTGTACATAGGGGGCAGTATTATAGTAGTTATATTCTTTTACATAGGGGGCAGTATTATAGTAGTTATATTCTTGTACATAGGGGCCAGTATTATAGTAGTTATATTCTTGTACATAGGGGGCAGTATTATAGTAGTTATATTCTTGTACTTAGGGGGCAGTATTATAGTAGCTCTATTCTTGTACATAGGGGGGCAGTATTATAGTAGTTATATTCTTGTACATAGAGGGCAGTATTATAGTAGTTATATTCTTGTACATAGGGGGCAGTATTATAGTAGTTATATTCTTGTAAATAGGGGGCAGTATTATAGTAGTTATATTCTTGTACATAGGGGGCAGTATTATAGTAGTTATATTCTTTTACATAGGGGGCAGTATTATAGTAGTTATATTTACATTTTGTTACAATTTCTGCAAAATTACTTTTACAGTAGAAACTTTGGACTGTGATATCGGTGCCCACTCATTGCTGGCCTGGCAGGAGGTATAATCGCCGCGTCCTCTCCAGCACGGGAGGATCAGTAAGGAGCTGTGGGCAGGATCTGGATGCGGCCAGTGAGGGGACAGGGTGGTATTGCTGGGGGTTCCCGCTTCCTAGATTGAGATTAAAGAGCAGACATGTGATGAATATGAAGGAGAAGGCGACACTTGTGCTACTGCTGCAGACTTAATGATGTGTGACAGAGGCAGAGCTGGCGCCCTAGTGTCGCAGTCACATGATGGGGGGAAGATGCCGCATCCGCCTGATGTCTAGTGCCAGGGCACAACTGCACAGGGAGAGCCTTATGCCAGGTGCTGCCATGTAACATGTAACAGGACCAACGCCTTACCTTGGCATGTTTCCAGACCACCTTCGGAGGAGGATATCCATCGACGAACAATTCAGGACCCGGCTTTACGTAAATTTCATCTGGTTATTCGGCTGGAACAACAATCTGGGGGGCACTGTGACAAGAGAGAGAAAAGATTACCCTCCATGTCACTGCAGATTATAACCTGACAACAGGGTGTGTCATGATGCTGTCATCATGAGGGGGATCATAATGCAGAGCGGCGTCTGTGAAATCACTACGTGTTACCCGAATATTTCCGATTTGCGCCGCTTGTACATGAATTGCCCCGGGTTTTGGCGCACGCGATCGGATTGTGGCGCATCGGGGCGGCATGCGCGCGACAGAAATGGGGGGGCGTGCCGAACGAAAACCCGACGTATTGGAAAAACCGCGCATTTAAAAAACGAAAATGTGTCGTTGGGGAGCACTCACCTTCACTTCTATGGGATGGTGCATTCCGGGGCGTTAAGATTATTTTCGGCGCTGCAGCGCCACCGGTGGACGGCGGAGGAACTACCATCTTAAATCCCAGCCGGACCCGAATCCTGTGCAGAGAACGCGCGCCGCGGGATCGCGAATGGGCCGGGTAAGTAAATGTGCCCATGGTGTCTACCACCACACTGTGCTGAAAGACACACAGAGCACTGCACCTTGTACTCAAAGACACACAGAGCATGCACATGGTGTCAGAGACACCAGAGCTGCACATTAATCAAAGACACACAGAGCACTGCACATTGTAATCAAAGACACACAGAGCACTGAACATGTTGCTCAAAGACACACTGAGCATTGTGCATGGTGCTCAAAGACACACAGAGCACTGCACCTTGTAATCAAAGACACACGAGCATGCCATGGTGCTCAAAGAAGAAACACTGAGCATTGCACATGGTGCTCAAAGAAGAATAACACTGAGCATTGCACATGGTGCTCAAAGAAACACACTGAGCATTGCACAGGTGCTCAAAGATACACACGACATTGCACATGGTGCTCAAAGAAGACACACTGAGCATTGCACATGGTGCTCAAAGACACACAGAGCACTGTACCGTAGTCAAAGCACAGAGAATTGTACATGGTTCTCCAAAGGACACACAGAGCATGCACACGGTGCTAAAGACACACAGAGCACTGCACCTTGTACTCAAAGACACATACAGCACTGCATCTTGTACTCAAGAAACACAGAGCACTGCACCTTGGGCACAGAGACACACGAGCGCTGCAACTTGAAACTACAAAGAGCACAGCACATGGTGCTTAAATACTCGCAGAGCACTGTGTATTATATTTTTAGAGCCACATTAATTAGTTTGCATCTGTATTGTTCTCTGAGTGTCCCAAGCCCATTAGTGTATTATAAAGCTAGCCTCCATGACCGTGCAGAGCCATCGGAGCAGCTTGCATTTCAATTTAGCATCTCACACGTAACGTAAGAGAGCATTGCACCTCCCATACATTGTAATACAAATACCTCACACAATAAGCCTCCACCTCACATACCGCTGTGCGCCCTGTAATACCTTCCCATATTGCCCGGCGATATATATCCCAGGCAACAACAGACAATGAATATTTATCAGTACAGTCCTCTCATTTATATTATGATTATATCAACATGCAGCACTGAATCACAAGCTCATTACATATTCATGCTTACATTAACACCGCATTAAAAACTCGTTAAATCCACAGGGCCCATTAACCTCGAGAAGCTGTCACTCAGAAGTAAGCAGTCAAAACGACAATGCCAATAAAAGCCAGGGTCCATATCATTCCTATAGGGCTGTTCTTGCTGTCCCTGCATTAAAGGGGCGTTATAATTGTGTTATGGAACTACATCATTCCTTAAAGGGAACCTGTGAACAGATTTTACCCCACTGAAATACACGGTCTTTTCTAGAAACGTCTAGAATTCTCTCTTTATGTGAAAAATTACCCGTTTACCTATTAAAAATCTCTCAAGTCATGTGAAAATGTGCTGAGAAGAGTTCCTTTTTCCTGAGATGAGTCACTTTTAGAGGCTGCTGGGCCAGTGTCACTTTCGATGCCTCTATCCTCTGTTCTACAGCATCTAGAAATATGGTCTTGGTGTCATTTTAAAGATAAGAACATCAGACTTTATTATGTGATGTAAAGAATCAGAGATCCAGCCAGTTATAGACATAGTTGGAATGTGAGCTGCAGATAAAGATCTAATTCTTGCTTGTATCTCTGTTTCTGTAGATCACAGAACCACAAGCCTGATATGATCTGAAAGACAAGATTCTTATCTATAAAGGTTTCTAGGTTCATAGAACTGAAGATCAAAGATTCTGTGATTCTGCCTCGCAGCTCTAACTTGCCTAATTTCGCTGCTAATTTCACATGACTTTGGAGGAGATTTTTATATGTAAGGAGGCGGGATTTCTAGAAAGGACTTTTTATACCCTACCTGATGTGGCTGGGGTAAATTTTGTGACAGGTTCCCTTTAAAGAGAGTCAGACAATCTACCAGCTTTTGTGCTACCAATCAAAGTTGGAAACAAGCCATCATCAGACCTACTCTTTATATATGCACCGTGCCGAGCATGCATGTGCATCCTGTGTATGGGAGATAGTGTAGGGTAGGGTATCTTTCGGCACTCCCTACCTCGCGCACTATGAGTTGTCTCTCCCGGCTAACGGTGGCGGCGTCATTACTGGCTATACAGGTGTAATTGCCGTTGTGCTTGAGGGGACACACTGGAGATCTGAAGGGAGCTATGAATCCTTGGTCTCAATGGTGATTCCAGAGCCCGAGACGATCACTGCCCATCCTTGCGCATGTGATAGGATTGGCATATCTCCGGAGGAAACCACACATGGGATATAGAGTAGTTGTCCGATGGAGGCAGGGGGGAACTCAAAGGGCTGGGATAAGTGGGGCACTGCGAGATACAGACATAGAAATACACATAAAAAACACTTAAACAAAAAATAAAAAACACCAGTGTGTGTACAATCTTTTTTCCCTGTTTCAGTAAATGCAATCTTCTGATAACAATTGTCTTGGAACTTGTGTTGTGCTGTCCTCTGTTATTCCTCCTATGCTTAAATGACACTAATTGCAGTAATTATTATCCTTTAATTGGTGGAAAATGCCAAGGGTGTGGCTTCTTGTAGTGAGGTTGTGGTTGAGCAGAAAGGGCGTGTGTGGCGCCTTGGTTAGAGGTAGTGTGGTTTAGCAGGAAAGGAAAGGGTGTGGCTCCTTGGTGGTAGGTTGTGGTTTAGCAGGGAAAGGGTGTGGGCTTCTGGGTAGAGGTGTGTTTAGCAGGAAAGGGTTGGGCTTTGGTAGAGTTGTGTTTAGCAGAGGAAAAGGGTGTGGCTCTGGTAGAGGTTGTGTTAGCAGAAAAGGGTGTGGCTTCTTTGGTAGAGGATGGTTAGCAGGGAGGGGGGCTACTTGTGGGAGTTGTGGTTTAGCAGGAAAGGGTGTGGGGCTTTTTGGTTAGAGGTGTGTGTTAGCAGAAAAAGGGGTGGTTCTTGGTAGAGGTGTGGTTTAGCAGGTGGAAAGGTCTGTGTTGTGGCACTTGGTAGTTGTGGTTCAGCAGGAAAGGGTGTGGCTTCTTGGTAGAGGTGGGTTATCAGAAAAGGGGGTGTTTCTTGGTAAAGGTGTGGTTTAGCAGAAAAAAGGGTGTGGCTACTTGGTGGAGTTGTGGTTTAGAGCAGGAAAGGTGTGTGGCTTCTTGGTAGAGGCGTGGTGTTATCAGAAAAGGGGTTGTCTTCTTGGTAAAGGTGTGGTTAGCAGAAAGGGTGTGGCTACTTGGTGGAGTTGTGGTTTAGCAGGGAAAGGTTGTGGCTCCTGGTAGAGGGTGTGGTTTAGAGAAAAGTGTGGGCTTCTTGTTGAGGTGGGTTTAGCAAGGAAAGGGTGTTTGTGCCTAATTGGTTAGAGTTGTGGTTCAGCAGTGTGGCTACTTGGTGGAGTTGTGGTTTAGCAGGAAAGGGTGTGGCTTTTTGGTAGAGGTGTGGTTTAGCAGAAAAGGGTGTGGTTTCTTGGTAGAGGTGTGGTTTAGCAGGAAAGGTTGTGGCTACTTGGTAGAGTTGTGGTTTAGCAGGAAAGGGTGTGGCTACTTGGTAGAGTTGTGGTTCAGCAGGAAAGGGTGTGGCTTCTTGGTAGAGGTGTGGTTTATCAGAAAAGGGTATGTATTCTTGGTAAAGGTGTGGTTTAGCAGAAAAGGGTGTGGCTACTTGGTGGAGTTGTGGTTTAGCAGGAAAGGGTGTGGCTTCTTGGTAGAGGCGTGGTTTATCAGAAAAGGGTCGATCGGATTGTGGCGCATCGGGGCCGGCATGCGCGCGACAGAAATCGGGGGGGCGTGGCCGAACGAAAACCCGACGTATTCGGAAAAACCGCCGCATTTAAAAACCGAAAATGTGTCGCTTGGGGAGCACTCACCTTCACCTTCTATGGGATGGTGCATTCCGGGGCGTTAAGATTATTTTCGGCGCTGCAGCGCCACCTGGTGGACGGCGGAGGAACTACCATCTTAAATCCCAGCCGGACCCGAATCCTGTGCAGAGAACGCGCCGCTGGATCGCGAATGGGCCGGGTAAGTAAATGTGCCCCATAAAGTCCAAATAGCATAAAAGTGATATCACCGTGTTAACGTTGGGGGGTTGAAGATTGTGCCCAACGCGTTCCGCCTCCACGGGCTTCCTCAGGAGTATGATTTGTACAAGTGCTGAGCGTTATTTGTACCCTAAAAGTAAGTGGCATGAGAGGGCTCACCTGTGTAATTCTCATGTGTGAAGTTTTGCTTCGCATGTACGGTCGCGGCAGAGTAGGGGCGTGCCGCGCATGCGCCCGCCCAGATCTCGCGTGACCGGCACAATCCTCCGCCTCCTACTTGTGCCGGCCGCGCGTCACCAGACGCACCCACGGCACCCCCCCCGGTGCCCCCCATGTGTCATCACGAGCCTGCAACATGAATGGTAAGTAAAATAAACTCATAGCAGTAACTATGGGTGGCATTGATCGTGGCACATATGATGTGTTAGGTCTTAGACAACCCGGCTGGAACCTTAAAGGTGCTTGTATATAGATATACTGCGGCGCAAAGCTAATGGGGGAAAAAATGCAATGGACATGAACCATGGATGCTATGCGTGGTGCCATTATGTACATAAATTTTGCCCTGACATATATATAATGGGGGGTAATGGGATGTAAGCTCAAAATGCTACAGCTAGGAAAATGTGATGGTATTAGTTGGTGCAATATGAATGAAGGTAGAACCCCGTAAATATGCCGCTGTTAGCGTGTGGTGAGAAAATGAGTGAAAAGATCAGATGAGGAAAAGTAAAAAAAATATATGAAAGAATAAAAATACATATAAAGTGAAAAGTGAATTAGCAGAAAAGGGTGTGGCTACTTGGTGGAGTTGTGGTTTAGCAGGGAAGGTTGTGGCTCCTTGGTAGAGGTGTGGTTTAGCAGAAAAGGGTGTGGTTTCTTGGTTGAGGTGTGGTTTAGCAGGAAAGGGTGTGGCTACTTGGTAGAGTTGTGGTTCAGCAGGAAAGGGTGTGGCTTCTTGGTAGAGGCGTGGTTTATCAGAAAAGGGTATGTCTTCTTGGTAAAGGTGTGGTTTACACAGAATATAACTAGATAATTATACCTTACTATTACTTACTGCCTCCTATTGTACAAGAATATAACTATCTATAAATACTAATACTAATACTCTGGCCTAGGTTTCATAGGGGGGTGTGGGGTCCCTAGGTACAAGAATATAACTACTAATAATATGGAGGTACTTTTCCCCTATGTCAAGTATATAACTACTATATACTGCCCCCCCTATGTACAAGAATATACCCACTATAATACTACTCTATTACTGCCCACTCTGCCCCCTATGTAGAAGGAATAAAACTACTATAAAGACTGGGACCCCTATGACAGGAACTCTCACTACTATAATATGGCCCCCTATGTACAGGAATATAACTACTCTAATACTTAACTGCTTTTTCCCTTTATGTACAATAATATACTACTACATACATAACTGCAGACCTAAATACTTCCCCACATTACCTCAATACATACACTTCGATGACTGAGCAATACTGTGCCCTATACTTTGCCCCCCCCCCTAATTACAAGAATCTCTCTACTATATACTGAAATACCTTGTACTCAATAAAATACTAATCACGGTTGTCAGTACTGCCACTGACTCCTGCATAACTGGGTAACTACTGCCCCCCCTATTACAAAGCAATACTAACGAATAATACTACTCTCCTAATTACTACTAGCAATGACTACTAATAACTACAATACCTGCCGCCCCACCATATGTACCAGAATATACCCTACATACATACTGAATAACTGGCCACTACGGCGGCCGTCTATAAATATAGACCGAGAAAGCCAGCGGAAGAGCTCATGACGACAGGTGTTAGAGAAAAGGGTCAAGGAGAGCTTAAAGAGGAGACAACAAAGACAAAAAAGGAGGAAAGGAGCAACCTCACTAAAAATACTTGGAAAACCCCCCTTGGCCTTCACTCACTACTGCCCCCTATGTACAGGCATCTAACGATATAATACTTTGACTGCCCCCCTATGTACAACGAATATAACTACGAATAAACTAATAACTAACTACTAAGAAATACTGAAACTACTGTAATACAGTACTATAATACTCCACTCCATACTGTCCGGCCCGCCCCGTCGAACCCTATGTACAATACCTATAACTACTAGAAACTAGTAAATCCTGTAACTAATCCGGCTTCCTATGTCAACAAAGAATATAACTACTATAATACTAACTGACTTCTACTTACTGATAAAGTACTGAACTGCCCCGCATAAAGAAGACAATCCTGCTTCCACCTATTTCCACTGACTTCACATCAGGAATACTAACTCCTTAGCATCCTTCCCCCCCTATTCCCATCATTTCACTGACTATAATAACTTTCCGCCATGTTTACCAGAATATAACTACTATAATAACTATACTTACTGCTCAATCAATACTTGCTAAAATACTATAGCTAATACCCTCACTCTCAATACTCTACATAAACATCCTACTATCTAGAACTCCCTGCTACCCTCTAATGTTAACACTAATCTAACTCTGCCTCGCTCACTAACCCATGATATACTAGCAATTACCTACCTTGCTACTCCCGCAACTAAGGGACCAGACCGTCCGTTCTCCACGCCGCTCCCCCCTAGCTCACTACTTGGCTTACACTTACCACTCTACACCTACCGGCATCGCTCACACTCCCCCGCCATAATCCAAACTACCCTCTAACACCCAATCGGTAAACGTACTAATAAGCCTACACAATGACAACTGCCCGCAATACTTCGCGAACCCTACACACCAACACTGCCTCCCAACCCGAGCCGATCCCGGGATCAGAACCCTAAGGTGCTCCTAACTCGACCGTAGGGACAGTAACCAACCGGACTCTCACTCCTAACACCCACTACACTGATCTCCTAGCGACCGCCACTCCCCCACCCGCCCGCCCCAAGAATCATTTTAGCACGCAAAGTCAATCACTACCGACCATACTGGAGCAAAACGATTGCCTTGCAAACATCCTTTTAACGTTCAGACCCCAGGACTAGAGACGAGCCTAGTCACTCGGGCGTGCGCCCAAAAATTTGCGCCTGCTACCCTGTCCATTTTCTCCTCTCCAAACACCCCTCTGTAACAAACATACATCATATAACATACCTATCCGGGCACCAGTACGAATCCTGGCTTGGCTCGATCCAGATCCTCTTTTCTTCTCTTCTACACATGCCCCCCTATGTACAAAGACTATAACCTACTGCTTCCTTCCCTGTCCTCTATAATTACTGCTCTACAGAATACTAACTAACTATGATACTTGTCCTTTACAAATACTGCTCGGCTATGGTACGAAGAATAATAATGCTATCAATACTAATACTCACTACTCTACTAATCTATACCTGCTATATAACACTAATACGCAAATACTGCCCTATTCAGTAAAGTAAGTACAACCCAACAGTCCCAATAACCCTATAACCAACCCTGACATAATGAATTGCAAAATCACTGTACTTGCCAGTACAGGTGGTTGTACCAACACGGACTGACTCGACTTTTGTGACTTGCCTACTAAAAATCTGAGATAATACAGTAATGATTACAGTAGGCTTACATACACACAACCTCCCCGGCTCTTGAGGCTGCTTAGCACTCTATTGTAACCCTAGGTCTTCCATGTCCCTTTTCCGAGAATTGTCGGGCAACATGTAGAAGAAAGGACATTGATTCCTACAACACATACTCCGACAGCCCCACACAAGATCCAGTAACCACCGCACGTACTCCAGACCCGACACCGCAAGGCCACATAAGACGGATACATAGCAGACACAAACACCATTCCTTCCTCACTGCCGAAACAGTTTTTTTTAACAACATTAATATCTTTCGTTCAAATCCCTTTGTTTGTTTTTAGATCCGTTACTATACTGACTTTTTTCAGATAATGCCTCTTGTTACTTGTAAAAGTTACACCAGCCCCACCCACTTATTAGAACACCACAACAACACCAGGACCTGATACGAAAATAAATATGGACTTCTTTGGCAAGGATCACTTTTTCTGCCTCAGTGGGCATAATTGCATGATGGGTGTCAGGAACGTAGTTCATGTAGATCGCTCCTAGGTATCGGTTTTTTGTCTGTCCCCTCCGGTATGTTCCCTCCCGCACTGTTGCAGGTAGAATGTGATTAGGCACTCTCATAACGGCTTGGCGGGGGCCCCGCTATGCTAAACGCGCGCTCTCTGGCGTAATTTGTCGCCGGGCAAACAGTAAGGAGAATGGACACATCCCTGGGCAGTCCCTCTAATGTTCTTAGATCGTCGATAATGGGAGATCTTTTCTCTTTTGATAGATGTGTATTAGCCTCTCTGAGGCTGTGGGCTGCAGTATGTTGTAGGTTCTGCTGGACCCAGGCTAAAGCCTTTCTGACCAGAGTTAGATATCATGGTCTTTTCA
Organism: Engystomops pustulosus; assembly: GCA_019512145.1. NCBI lineage: Eukaryota > Metazoa > Chordata > Amphibia > Anura > Leptodactylidae > Engystomops > Engystomops pustulosus. The sequence goes on from CM033646.1 coordinate 152,959,583, forward strand.
TTGGCCGATTGATCAATCTGTTTCTCGCCTTTGGCCCCATCTGTTGTGATCAAGAGTAGATATCAATATTACTACATAATTACATACAGAAGAGTGTACAAACAGCATAACAGGAGTAACAGAAAACAATGTACAACAACCTAACTGACCGATACTTACATCGGCCGCTAACTTGTTGGTGTGAGCTTTGGCTGAGTGAGTTACGAACAGAGATGTGTTTTCGTCTATTCTGATTCCTCTACTGTTCAAAAAGCCTTGGTTTGCATGGGTGCAACCCCACTTTTACACTAGACAGGTTGGTGTAGCACAAGATATTTGGTCCATGTTCAGTGACTGAGTGTCGGCCAATTTTGCTTCATCTGCGACTACTTTTGGTGGGGTATCATGCTGTATATGTAGATCACATGGTGGCGGTGTAATGTTTTTGAGGGGTAGTACCAGTATTGGTAGACCGTATCGTCCTCCGTATGATAACTCTCATGCTTGTGTGCCTTTGCCTTATGGGATGCAATGGCTTGTTGACCTTGACGGGATGTTGTATGTGAATGTTGGGTGATATCTGAGCCTCGTGAGGAAATTGGAGATGCATGTATTCCGTGCAGAGATCCTTGCAATAATGCCAGCAGATAATGTCACTACCAGATGGTGCCTCCTGCGGAGGGCCACTCAGAGGCCATTCACCTGTCCATTTCGGCCTCTGGTCAACTTTTGAGAAGCAGTGTTCAAACCTTGCTAGTAAAATTAAGCGTACAATAGCCTGCGTCGCCTGAAGACCTTAAGAAGGAGTCCACATACACTTCCGGTGACCGCCCGACCGAGTCGTTCACTAAACTCTAGGCCTAAGCACATTCCTCCTTAGCGTAGCGCTTAGACCGCTTTCGGGAGCGCACCACGCTACTAATGGCCCTTACGTCGCCATGTGTGCCTACATAGGGGGCAGTATTATAGTAGTTATATTCTTGTACATAGGGGGTAGTATTATAGTAGTTATATTCTTGCACATAGGGGGCAGTATTATAGTAGTTATATTCTTGCACATAGGGGGCAGTATTATAGTAGTTATATTCTTGCACATAGAGGGCAGTATTATAGTAGTTATATTCCTGTACATAGGGGGCAGTATTATAGTAGTTATAGTCTTGTACATAGGGGGCAGTATTATAGTAGTTATATTCACGTATATAGGGGGCAGTATTATTGTATTATAGTAGTTATATCCCTCTACTTTCGGTAGAAGTACTGTTTGGCATAGTAATGTATATGTATATATATGCAACTAATTAGAGTTCACATTGACCTGGAGTCTCTTTATACACATCCTACAGATCACATCACAGTATTGTACATATTCCGGTAACATTTTTGTTGTACTTTACATCACTATTTTTATTAAATGTAATTATATCCAAATGTTTAAATTATCTTCTTTTTATTAAAGTCGTAAAAAAAGGCCCCCACGAGCCATCCCTTATGATGCAGAGAAATTAGGAAACTGGTAACAATGTGTGACCTCACCCTATGTCAGGAACACATACACAAACATCACTTCTGACCTTTTGAGGTGTTGAGTGACAATTCCCCACGATGTTGCCGGCAGTAACATCTATCTCTCTGGGATGGGTGGAAACTGCTAAAATGATTTTTCTTTGGTGTAAAAAGATATGAGCCCTCTACATGCCAGGACTCGGGGCCAAACCAGTCCACTGACGTCTCCAATCCGACTATTATACCTATGTTATGCTGGAGGAAAGAGGGTCAGCAGTTGGTGTTATATGAGGATGACAACAATAGTCACAGATAGTAAGGAAAATCTAACTTATATTGTATAATAATTCTATGTGGCCCCAATAACACCGGAAACCCTTCACCACCAACATGTATTTATTCTTTATTATACCCCAGAGCTGCACTCACTATTCTGCTGCTGGTGCAGTCAAGTTCTGAACATGAAATGTGAAAATAAACATAGAATATATAATACATCCATCCATGTTACCTTCTAGAAGTATCTCCGGAGGAGGAAGTACTGCCTCTTTGCTGCCTTCTATTCCGCTACCATGCTGCAGGATGTTGATGACGCCATTCACTTTGAAGTCAGCATCGGGAACTACGGCAATAAGTTTGACACCACCTGCTTACCCCTGGCCTCCACCACACAGTACAGCAGGGCGGTATTCGATGGTGAGAGTTGTGTATGATGTGATAATAATTACACATAGTTTCCCGGACTCCTGGAGTATGAGGGGCAAACAATGTGCCAGGTTATAATTGGTGATAAATAAATGGTGTGTGCAGAGCGTAAAAAGCAGCGCACCACGTCCTAATACTCCATAGCTGTGCCTGTAAACTGTGCAGACCTCGCCACATAATATACACTAAATATTACCGCGCCCTCTGCCAAGACATAGAACAGACAGGTTCATATAGAAGTACAATATACTATATGCTATATTCTTGTACATAGGGGGCAATATTATAGTAGTTATATTCCTGTACATAGGGGGCAGTATTATAGTAGTTATATTCCTGTACATAGGGGGCAGTATTATAGTAGTTATAGTCTTGTACATAGGGGGCAGTATTATAGTAGTTATATTCCTGTACATAGGGGCAGTATTATAGTAGTTATATTCTTGTACATAGGGGGCAGTATTATAGTAGTTATATTCTTGTACATAGGGGGGCGCTTTAGCAGAAAAGGGTGTGGCTACTTGGTGGAGTTGTGGTTTAGCAGGGAAGGTTGTGGCTCCTTGGTAGAGGTGTGGTTTAGCAGAAAAGGGTGTGGTTTCTTGGTTGAGGTGTGGTTTAGCAGGAAAGGGTGTGGCTACTTGGTAGAGTTGTGGTTCAGCAGGAAAGGGTGTGGCTTCCTCTAAACCACAACTCCACCAAGTAGCCACACCTTTTCTCTAGAACACACTTTACCAAGAACCATACCCTTTTCTGATAACCACACCTCTACCAAGAAGCCACCACCCTTTCCTGCTGAACCACAACTCTACCAAGTAGCCACAACCCTTTCCTGCTAAACCACCCTCACCAAGAACCACACCTTTTCTGCTAAACCACACCTCTACCAGAGCCACAACCTTCCCGCTAACCACAACTCACCAAGCCACACCCTTTTCTGCTAACCACACCTTACCTCAAGAAGCCACAACCCTTTTCTGATAACCACACCTCTACAAGAAGCCACACCTTTCTTTCCTTCTAAACCACACTCCAACCAAGTAGCCACACCCTTTTCCTGCTAAACCACACCTTTACCAAGAAGACACCCCCTTTTTCTGATAAACCAGCCTCTACCAAGAAGCCCACTACCCTTCCTGCTGAACCACAACTCTACCAGTAGCCACAACCTTTCCTGCTAAACCACACCTCTACCACGAACACCACCCCTTTTCTGCTAAACCACACCTCTACCAAGAAGCCACACCCTTTCCTGCTAAACCACAACTCCACCAGTAGCCACACCCTTTCCCTGCTAAACCATACCTCTACCAAGCCACACCACACCCTTTTCTGCTAACAACCACCTCTACCAGACCACACCTTTTCTTTCTGCTAAACCACAACTCTACCAAGAAGCCCACCCTTTCCTGCTAAACCACACCTCTAACCAAAGCCACACCCTTTCTGCTAACCACAACTCTACCAAGGAGCCACACCCTTTCCCTGCTAACCACACCTCTACCAAGACACACCCTTCTTGCCTCACCACACCTCTACCAAGAAGCCACACCCTTGGCATTTCCACCAATTAAAGGATAATAATTACTGCAATTAGTGTCATTTAGCATAGAGGAATACAGAGGAAGCACAACACAGAGTTCCAAGACATTTTTATCAGAAAGATTGCATTTACTGAAACAGGAAAAAAGATTGTACACACACTGGTGTTTTTTATTTTTTGTTTAAGTGTTTTTTATGTGTATTTCTATGTCTGTATCTCGCAGTGCCCCCCTTATCCAGCCCTTTGAGTTCCCCCCTGCCTCCATCGGACAACTACTCTATATCCCATGTGTGGTTTCCTCCGGAGATATGCCAATCCGTATCACATGGCGCAAGGATGGGCAGTGATCGTCTCGGGCTCTGGAATCACCATTGAGACCAAGGAATTCATGAGCTCCTCAGATCTCCATGTGTCCCCTCAAGCACAACGGCAATTACACCTGTATAGCCAGTAATGACGCCGCCACCCGTGAGCCGGGAGAGACAACTCATAGTGCGAGGTAGGGAGTGCCGAAGATGATCTCCCTACAGCTATCTCCCCATACACAGGATGCACATGCATGCTCGGCACGGTGCATATATATAAAGAGTAGGTCTGATGATGGCTTGTTTCAACTTTGATTGGTAGCACAAAAGCTGGTAGATATGTCTGACTCTCTTTAAAGGGAACCTGTCACAAAATTTACCCCCAGCCACATCAGGTAGGGTATAAAAAGTCCTTCTTCTAGAAATCCCGCCTCCTTACATATAAAAATCTCCTCCAAGTCATGTGAAATTAGCAGCGAAATTAGGTCAAGTTAGAGGCTGCAGAGGCAGAATCACAGAATCTTTGATCTTCAGTTCTATGAACCTGAAACCTTTTATAGATAAGAATCTTGTCTTTCAGATCATATCAGGCGTGGTTCTGTGATCTACAGAAACAGAGATACAAGCAAGAATTAGATCTTTATCTGCAGCTCACATTCCAACTATGTCTATAACTGGCTGGATCTCTGATTCTTTACATCACATAGTACAGTCTGATGTTCTTATCTTTAAAATGACACCAAGACCATATTTCTAGATGCTGTAGAACAGAGGATAGAGGCATCGAAAGTGACACTGGCCAGCAGCCTCTAAAAGTGACTCATCTCAGGAAAAGGAACTCTTCTCAGCACATTTTCACATGACTTGAGGAGATTTTCAATAGGTAAAACGGGTAATGTTTCACATAAAAGAGAGAATTCTAGACGTTTCTAGAAAAGACCGGTAGTTCAGTGGGGTAAATCTGTCACAGGTTCCCTTTAAGGAATGATGTAGTTCCATAACACAATTATAACGCCCCTTTAATGCAGGGACAGCAAGATAGCCCTATAGGAATGATATGGACCCGGCTTTTATTGGCATGATGTCGTTTGACTGCTGCTTACTTCTGATGACAGCTTCTCGAGGTTAATGGGCCCTGTGATTTAACGAGTTTTTAATGCGCTGTGTTAATGTAAGCATGAATATGTATGAGCTTGTGATTCAGTGCTGCATGTTGATATAATCATGAATAAAATGAGAGGAGACTGGTACTGATAATATTCATTGTCTGTTGTTGCCTGGGTATATATCGCCGGCAGATATGGGAAGGTATTACAGGGCGCACAGCGGTATGTGAGGTGGAGGCTTATTGTGTAGGTAGTTTTATACAATGTATGGGAGGTGCAATGCTCTGCGTACGTTACTGTGAGATGCTATAATTGAAATGCAGAGCTGCTCCGATGGCTCTGCACGGTCATGGAGGCTAGCTTTATATACACTAATGGGCTGGGGTACAAAAATACAGAGTGCAAACTAATTAATGTGGCTCTAAAAATAAAATACAGTGCTCTGCGAGTATTTAAGCACCATGTGCTGTGCTCTTTGTAGTTTCAATTTGCAGCGCTCTGTGTGTCTCTGTGCCGGGGCCATGGTGCAGTGCTTGTGTTTTGATACAAGATGCAGTGCTGTATGTGTCTTTGAGTACAAGGTGCAGTGCTCTGTGTGTCTTTAAGCACCGTGTGCATGCTCTGTGTGCTTTGAGAACCATGTACAATTCTCTGTGTCTTTGACTACAAGGTACAGTGCTCTGTGTGTCTTTGAGCACCATGTGCAATGCTCAGTGTGTCTTCTTTGAGCACCATGTGCAATGCTCAGTTGTGTATTCTTTGAGCACCATGTGCAATGCTCAGTGTGTTTCTTTGAGCACCATGTGTGCAATGCTCAGTGTTTTCTTTGAGCACCATGTGCAATGCCAGTGTTCTTCTTTGAGCAACATGTGCATGCTCGGTGTCTTTGATTACAGGTGCAGTGCTCTGTGTGTCTTTGAGCACCATGCACAATGCTCAGTGTGTCTTTGAGCACCATGTTCAGTGCTCTGTGTGTCTTTGATTACAATGTGCAGTGCTCTGTGTGCTTTGATTCAATGTGCAGTGCTCTGTGTGTCTCTGAGCACCATGTGCAGTGCTCTGTGTGTCTTTGAGTACAAGGTGCAGTGCTCTGTGTGTCTTTCAGCACAGTGTGTGGTAGACACCATGGGCACATTTACTTACCCGGCCCATTCGCGATCCACGGCGCGTTCTCTGCACAGGATTCGGGTCCGGCTGGGATTTAAGATGGTAGTTCCTCCGCCGTCCACCAGGTGGCGCTGCAGCGCCGAAAATATCTTAACGCCCCCGGAATGCACCATCCCTTAGAAGGTGGTGAGTGCTCCCCAAGCGACACATTTTCGGTTTTTAAATGCGGCGGTTTTTCCGAATACGTCGGGTTTTCGTTGCGGCCACCCCCCCCCGATTTCTGTCGCGCGCATGCCGGCCCCGATGCGCCACAATCCGATCGCGTGCGCCAAAAACCCGGGGCAATTCATGTACAAGCGGCGCAAATCGGAAATATTCGGGTAACACGTAGTGATTTCACAGACGCCGCTCTGCATTATGATCCCCCTCATGATGACAAGCATCATGGACACCCTGTTGTCAGGTTATAATCTGCAGTGACATGGAGGGTAATCTTTTCTCTCTTGTCACAGTGCCCCCCAGATTTGTTGTTCAGCCGAATAACCAAGATGGAATTTACGGTAAAGCCGGGGTCCTGAATTGTTCCGTCGATGGATATCCTCCTCCGAAGGTGGTCTGGAAACATGCCAAAGGTAAGGCGGTGGTCCTGTTACATGTATACATGGCAGCACCTGGCATAAGGCTCTCCCTGTGCAGTTGTGCCCTGGCACATAGACATCAGGCGGATGCGGCATCTTCCCCCATCATGTGACTGCGACACTATGGGCGCCAGCTCTGCCTCTGTCACACATCATTAAGTCTGCAGCAGTAGCACAAGTGTCGCCTTCTCCTTCATATTCATCACATGTCTGCTCTTTTATCTCAATCTAGGAAGCGGGAACCCCCAGCAATACCACCCTGTGCCCCTCACTGGCCGCATCCAGATCCTGCCCAACAGCTCCTTACTGATACGTCACGTGCTGGAGGAGGACATCGGCTATTACCTCTGCCAGGCCAGCAATGGAGTGGGCACCGATATCAGCAAGTCAATGTTTCTTACTGTAAAAAGTAAGTTTCAAGAAAATTGTAAAAACAAAATGTACAAGAATATAACTACTATAATACTGCCCCCTATGTACAAGAATATAACTACTATAATACTGCCCCCTATGTACAGGAATATAACTACTATAATACTGCCCCCTATGTACAAGAATAACTACTATATACTGCCCTATGTACAAAATATAACTACTATAATAGGCCCCTAATGTACAAGATATAACTACTATATACTCCCCCCCTATGTACAAGATATACTAACTCTATAATACTCCCCCTATACAAGAATATAACTACTTATCTACGCCCTCTATGTACAGAATATAACTACTATAATACTGCCCCCTATGTACAAATATAACTACTATAAATACTGCCCCCTATGTACAGGATATAACTACTATAAACTGCCCCCTATTACAATGAAATATACTACTATAATCTGCCCCCTATGTACACGATATAATACTATAATACTGCCCCCTATGTACAAGAATATAACTACTATAATACTGCCCCCTATGTACGAATATAACTACTATAATACTGCCCCCTATGTAAAAGATAATAACTCACTATACGAACTGCCCCCTATGTACAGAATATAACTACTATATACTGCCCCTAGTGTACAATATACTACTAATACTGCCCCCTATGTACAGGAATTGAGATCATTAATCGATTGCCTCACCTGTCAGTGGCAATCGCCAGGTCTGGAAGCAGTGGGCAGTGGCCGTACATACGCAGATCCGCAGCATGAAGCACGTGGCAAGCAGTCCAGGTTCGGTACAACAGATAAGCAGAGAACAATTGAGGATAAGGAGAGCGTAGTCAATAGGCAGTTCCAGTGTGTACACGATACAGCAGAGAGATTGAAGGATAAGGCGAACTAGTCAATACATCCAGTTGGTTATCACAGATAAACTCAGCAGTGCACGGAGGTTCATGGAGAGTTGCTGGACTATGGCTGAAGCACAATACTCTGGCAAAGAGGGAGTGTCAAGGCTTCACTAATAGGCAGTTCAAGCTGTGGTCAATTAGGTAATCAAGGCATGGTCAAGGAACAAAACTTTGGAACTGATTCAGAACTGGAGCTTCCAGAAGGGCCAAATCGTCAGGGGGAATGGCTACTGCCTGGGAATACAAGAGGTTCTGGTTGTCGGGATCCGACAGTAACTCCTCCTTCCCAGGATGACTCGCTGTGCATCCTAGGGTCTGGTTTGTCACGGGTGTCTTTGATGAAGATTCCTCTGGCAATCCGGCTATGAACTATTTCCAGTTCCCCAGAATTTTCCTCCAGGGCCATATCCCTTTCCACTTGATTAGGTCTGAAGCTGTTATCGATGATTCTCGAGTACCAGAATCTTTTCAACACATATCTTCTTTCCCCTGCACCATTATCTGGTGTGTGTAGGAGGCAAAACTGCACCCTGGAAAGGTCATTTTCATTATAAAACTTTAAAGAGTGAACAATGGAAGACAGGATGGACCTTCATAATTCGTAGTTTTAATCGGAGGTTGACTCATTAAGTTGTAGCGGTATATTTGGAAATGCTCCAATATTTTGCTGCCAAGTTTCTGGGAGAAGGAACTTGCGCTTAATTTTTTTGTAGAGACCACACTTTATCTCCCCCACATGAAAAATAGGGTGATTTTTTTCTGATGTTTGGTCAGCAGACCTGTTTAATTGTGTTTTGTGCATTAATGCAGTTCTCACAATCTTTTCTGAACCTTCTGCAAGGTTAGACGTTCGGTTTAACGCGGGAAGGTGGTTTGAAATTGGTAAATCTGGAAGAGACTGATGAAGCCCTGTATTGGGCATAAAAGACTTTTGTAATTTGAACTGTGCCAATTGTTGTATGATCAATTCTAGCTGTGGGATGATAACTCAGTCCAGTCATCCTGAAGATACGTTAAGGAAGGCACGAGCGGTATTGCTCAAGACTTTGATTGGGTTCTTTCGTTTGTACCATTTGATTGAGGATGAAAGGCAGAGTACATTTACCTCCTATGCCTAGAGCAGAGCAAAACTTTTCCAACATTAAGTAGGTAAATTGCAACACCTCGATCAAAACCCACATTGTCAGGGATTCCAAAAACTTGGCAAATCTGAATATTTCCCGAATCATAAGATCAGCAGTTTGTTCCGCCTAGGTATTCCCCTAGCTGTATAAATGGGCCATCTTTGTAAGCACGGTCCGACAATAACAAGGATGGCGTGGTCATTCCTTGAAGGAGGTAGATCAACTACAAAATCCATAGAGATATTGGAACCCCAGGGACAGTAGGCGTTACAAGGTAAGTGGGTTGCCGCAACCCTAACGGGAATGAACTGGAGTTTTATTTTGAGCACAAATTAAACATGATGAAACAACAACTAACTTCCTGACATCTGTTTCCTAAAGTTTGCCAGCCAAAATGGAACCGAGATAGAAGTTCCCGATTTTTCTTCGATGTCCCTCCCAATATGTCCAGCCAAGTAGAATCATGAAACTATCTTAAACAAGCTAGTCGTGCACTCTCTCCTGTCATGATAACTGGTGGGTCTTTTCTCCATAATCCATTTGTGAAGTCGAGGTTAATTTCCTTGGGTGGTGACTAACACACTGCGTCATTTGCATATCCATCCTTAAGTACATTCATGAACTCCTTAGAATGTGGTACCCCACAAAGTTTCTTCTCAGTAAGATGGTGCTTTCACATTATCCCTTGTTGGCTCTCGTCGAACATCGGATAAACATCAAGCCTTTGACCTTTTTTTTGATCCAGGGGTCTGTAAGAAATAATGAAGTTAAATCTAGAAAAGAATAACTCCATCTCAGCTTGTCTTGAGAGACAGTCCTTTTGGACCACGGATTAAACTCCAGATTTCTATGATCAGTAAATATACAGTTCAGATTAGAGATCCCTCCCACTAGCATTCTCCACTCAGAAAAATGCACATTGATTGCTTAGAGTTCTTTATTCCAATGTCATAATTTCTTTCTGCTGAAGACATTTGACGGAAAAATAATCACGGGGTGAAGCACATCTTCTATCTCCAGTCCTTGAGACGTGATGGCTCCTACTGCTATCAGACCATCACTTCAACAGTAAATGGTTAGTCTGGAGATTTGGATTAATTATATTGGTGCCGCTATAAGAGGAGTCTTTAAATTTGTGATGCAAGCATCATTCGCCATTTTGAGTCCAAGAAAATGGGGACTGTTTTTTCTTTGTGAGTTCAGTAATTGGTTGAATGATCTTAGAAAAATTTCTGATGAGTTTATCTGTAAGTTAGCAACACCCATGAATCTCTGAACTATCCTTTTTCATTCCTTGGAATTGCCAATCAACAACGCCTTGACTTTTGCAGTCCAATACTCAGACCTCTGGTGAGATGAATGTACCCCAGAAAATTAATGGTCGTCGCTCAAATTCACATTTCTCAAGTTGATATATACAGCAGTGTTCTCGACATCGTTGAGTACGCGCGGATCATGTTTATCCGATGTTGCTCCAGATTTCAGAGATATTAAGATTCATCCAAGAAGCAATAACAAATTGATCAACGTAGGTCTCGTAAAAACATCGTTGTATAAAGTGTTGGAGGTGCTGGGGCATTCACAATGCCTCAAGACATTTACAGATTAATATTCGAAGTGTCCATAACGTGTCTTGAACGTTTTCCATTCATCTCCTGGCGGATTCGCACAAGGTTATATGCCCCTCTAATCGAGCTTGCTGTAATATTTTAGCTGCCGAAGCCTTTCAAGTAACTTCTTGGATATAACAGAGGCAGAGATCGTTTTTAACTGTGGACATGTTAAGTTCCCTTATCCATGGCAGGGTCTAAGGTGATCTTTCTTCTCCACACAGCATTGGTCCCCAGACTGGAGACGTGATGGCAATAAATCCTTTTTCCAATTTTCTATCCAGGTAAGTCCGTTATGCCTTCAGTTTCGGGTGGATTCAGAAAGGGAGTATACCGACCAAAGGTATTTTAGCACCAGGTACAGTTTCTATTGGCGCAGATCGTATGGCGATGTGAGGTAGCTTCTCGCATTTTTCTATCAAACTCTGAAACGTTATATGAAATCTCGCTTAGTTGGGGTACAATCTTTGGGAAAGTTCAGATAATTGAGGAGTTTATCAGGCAATGAATATTATGGTTTTAGGCAACAATTTAGTTGACAAATTCTGATGGAACTGTCATAGTGTGGTGTTTTCCAATCTATGATTGGATTATGAATAGAAAGCCAAGGGTCCCAAATCACTGGCACTTGGAGAACAATTAAGTGAAAATTGATGACTTTCATGATGATCAGGTTTGAAGGAACAACTTTGAACGGTGCACAGATCTCATCGAGTAACCAGTTCCGACGACAGTGGTGATTCCATCAACCGTTTTCCATGTGTCTAGCAGGTGTGACTATTGTTAACAGTGAAATATTATTATCTTAGAGGCAAAGGTTACTACGGTCCTAAAGTTTCCCACCACCCCAGAAAGTCTATCAGCAGAACCAAGAAATCTCTTGAGTTTCCGTACATATGAATTGGCACAATAATAATGAGACTGTGGTATTAATTTTTGCTCCTCTTCGTGCTCAAGGAGAAATGAATTTCATTCCTGAGTCGATTGATGATAGAGTATTCTGAGTTGATTTTTTCTTGGATGTCATGACAGCAATCGTTTCTGTGGAATTTGTTTTTGACATTTTCATGCAATAATGCCCTGATCCCCACAATAAAGCCCAGATTTTCTGAAAATCGTCTCTCCTTTTCCTCCCGCCATAGAAAGTGGTTTGCGAATAACATCAATTTGCATGGTTCAGGTATTGATTACTGTAGTTCTCTGCGTGTAGTTTGCGTAGAAGGAATAGGCAGTCTATTTCTCCAATGCCCACCATTTTTCCCGTTCTTCTGTCCCTAGTTAAGTCTCTGATCAATATTGATACACGCTGAATAAATTTCTCCAATTCTCTGGCTTGCCACTCCTGGGCAGTCCATCTTTCACTTGTTCCAAGCCCTCGCCGAAACTGCTTTCTGTGGCTGCTTGGATTCCAATGTCAGTATCAGCTACCCAGCGCACGAATTCGGCCGTATACTCAGCAACCGAACGTTTTCCCTGCTGTTCAAATTATGCGTTTGTGCTTCATCTGTGGAAACATTGATTGGGGTCATCAAAAACTTTGACTCATAGATAATAAGTCATCAAATTGCTTAAATTAACTCACTTTCCTTTTCTACACATATGGAGAGGCCCATGCAACGAGCTTCAGCTGTCAGAGATTGATAATAACAAAAGCACTTTTTCTTCTCCGTAGTAATTGTGGCAAGCAGTATGCACTATCAAAATATCTGTGTGCACACTGATTAGAGAAAACCCGGAATGACGACGCTCACCACCAACACTTTGCTATCGGCAATGGCATACGACTGGTTCCTCCAGCGAGATAGTTGCACACGGCTCCAACACTTGTCGTTTGTAATTCATAATCTCTCTTTGTTTTGTGCTATTCGTACCCACCATTTGGTAACTGTAAAATTTTTCTTGATAGTTGGCAACAAGTTCTTCTAGTTCCATAACCTGTTGCCCGTTCAAGTATGACAGCGGACTCCATATTTTTGGGCCAGATTATTCTGTAAAGATATTAATACTGTTGCTGACTCACCTGTAATGTGGAACTCGCCAAGTCTGTAAGCAGTGGGAGTCAGTGTGCCGACATATACGGCAGAATCCTCGCACTGAATGCGCGGGGCCAGCAGTCCATGGTCTCCGTACACCACGTAACATGGCAGATTGAAGGATAAGCCAAAAAAAAGAAGCGTAGTCCAATGATTCCAGTTTGGTACACAGATAACGCGAGCAATTTGAAGGATAGCAGAAGCGTATGTCATAGCAGTCCAGGTTTGGTCAACAGATAAACATAGCAGTTGCAGAGTGTTCATGGAGAGTTGCGGACTATGGCTGGAAGCACACATACTCTGGCAAAAGGGAGTGTCCACTATTCATCACTAAAATAGGCAGTTCACGGCTGTGGTCACTTAGTATCAGGCATGGCATCAGGAACAAAACTGTGGAACTGATTCAGAACTGGAGCTGTCCAGAAGGCCAGTAGCTCATGGGAGAGCTACTGCCTGGGATACAAGAGCGTTCCTGGTTCGATCCGGGGGGACGAAATAACTACTATAATACTGCTCCCTAATGTACCGGAATATAACTCTATAACCGCCCCCTATGTTACGGAATATAAAACCTTACTTAATAATACCGCCCCCTATGTACAAGAATATATCTCCATATATCTGCCACCCTAGTAAAGAATATAACTACTATAAACTGCTATTTGCAAGATCTCCTATACTCCCCTATGTGCAGTAATTATCTACGATAATACGGCCCCTATTCACAGAATTATCTACCATCTATCTGCCCCTATGTACAAATGATATCTACATAAGAACGCCCCTATAAGTCACAACCTATTCAGAATATAATACTATAATACTGTCCCCTAATGTACACGGAATCACTAACTTAACTACTATAAATACTGCCCTCCTATTACAAGAATGTTTATCTCACCATAATCTGCCCCCTATGTACAAGAATGTATGCTACATAATAATGCCCTATGTACGGAATACTAATACTATAATACTGCCCCCTTGTACAAGATATAACTACTAAATACTGCCCCCTAGTACAAAATATAACACTATAATACTGCCCCTGCCCCCCCCCCCCACTGGTACAATAAGACTACTAAATACTGGCCCCTATGTACAAGAATGTATCTACCATGATACTGCCCCTTGTACAGAATATACTACTAATATACACTGCCTCCTACATGTACAAAGAGATAACTACTAAATCAATACTGCCCCCTATGACAGAAGAAGTAACTACTATATACGCCCCTATGTACAAGGATATAACTACTATAATACGCTCCCCCCTATAGTACAAGAATGATAACACTAAGATACTCACTCTGCTCTCCTATGTACACGGAATATTTGCTGCTAATACTACCCCTGATAACTATAACCTGTACAGATATATACTACTATAATACTGCCCCCTATGTACAAGATTAATACTATCATACTGCCCCCTGGTACATAATATAATACTAGTAATACTGCCCTCCTCTATGGTCACAAATAACTAACGATAATACTGCCCCCTATGTACCAAGAATATAATATATATACTGGCCCCGATTACAAAATAAACTACTTATAATACTGCGCCCTTGACAGGAATATAACTCCCTATAATACGCCCCCTATTACAGAATATAACTTACTCATATACTGCCCCTATTACAAGAATAAATCTATATAAAACTGCCCCTGTGTACCAAGACATTATCTACTATAAATACTCGCCCCCTACTTGGACAAGACAATATGATCTACTACTATAATCTGCCCCTTCATATGCTACTAACGCTATGTACAGATCATCTACTATAATACTGCCGCGCCTTTTACAGAATAATACACTAATCGCCTTATGTACAGTGAAATTACACTAGAACCCTATGTAACAGGAATGATACCTACTATAATCTAAAAGATACTACTATATACTGCCCCTATTGTACAGTATATTAACGTATAATCTGGCCCGCTATGTAGCAAGATATACTACGATACATACTGCCCCCCCCTAGTGTCACACAGACTATAAAGACTATCATATATCTCGCTCCCTACATGTACAAGAATAAACTACTATACATACTGCCCCCTATGTACAACTATACTACTCATAACTGCGCTCCCTAGGTCAAAGAATATAACCTATAAATACTGCCCACGTCTATTTACAGGAATAAGACTACATAAGCGCCCCCCTTGTCGAAAAAGACTATTAATAACTATATCGGCCGAAAGTCCTTGTGAGGAAACTATCTAGACTGCCCCCTGTATGATCAGTCATAGTTTATTGATTCCATTTGCCCTCACGCGGCCAGTTTACTGTGGGTTTCTGTGCGGATGACCATAGTCGCACATTCAGTGTAAGTCTGCCGCTGCTATTCTCATAAAGCAAAGAAGGTTTACTACGTTCATTCCTTATGGGATTATCGATGAGTTTATCCTGACACTAGTAGCAGATCACATGAGTGCTTATTTGGAGATTAAAGGAGGGGGGTAGATTAACCATTATAAGGAGGGTAATTTAGTACCAGAGTTTGGACGTACAATCTGTTCATTATTATATGCAGTGTCAGTGACTCAGGGAAAATCTTTCTCATTATATCGCAAATTGATGTACTAACATCATTGTGTTTTTCTACATTATTTACTGCTTTTCGCGAACAAATTAACATCAAGGAATGACCTTTTACCTCCTGGTCAATGAGAGCGTTTTTAGCAAGAGAACTTATTCAATGTCTTCTGCAGGCAGCATGTATCGAGCAGGAGGGAGTTGAGCAGTTGTACATAGTGTTCCTATCCACGAGGCTGCATGTAATAATGCAGATAGACACTATGTACATCTGCTCGCTCATCCTGCTCTATAACATGTTGACGCAGATAGGCGACCCTATGTACAATCTTGCTCATCTCATCCTGCTCTATAACATTTTGACCTGCAGATAGGACACTATGTACAATCTGCTCAGCTCATCCTGCCTATAACATGTTGACTGCAGATAGGAACCTGTACAATCTGCTCAGCTCCTCCTGCTCTATACCTGCTGCCTGCAGATAGGGCCGTATGTACAATCTCCTCCTCCTCCTCTCTACTAACATCCTGCTTGCAGATGGACACCTACATGTACAATCTGCTCAGCTCCTCATGCTCCAGACCTGCTGCCTGCAGATAGGGTCACTATGCAATCTGCTCCGCATCCTCGCTTCTATAACATGCTAACCTCTGATAGGACACTCTTATCAATCCTGCTCAGCTCCTCCTGCTCTCAACATCGAATGCCTGAAGATCAGGACCCTATTGTACAATCCTGCTCACCCGCTCCTCTCTTCCTACAGCACATTGCAGTCCTGGAAGATAGGATCACTATGGGACATCTGCTTAGCTACTCCTGCTCTATAACATTCTGCAGCAATATGGAACACAATCTGCTCAGCTCCTCCTACACTATAAAAATGCTGCCGTGCATCGGACACATGGACAACGCTACTCTCTATCCTAGCGTACTACTCTACTCGCATAACATTCTGTCCTGCAGATAGGACACTTGTATATCTGCTCATTACTCCGCTGCTCTATAACATGCTGCCTGCAGATAGACACTATTGACAATCTGCTTCAGCTCCTCCTGCTCTATACATGCTGCCTGCAGATCGGACACTAGGACAATCTGCAACGTTACTCTCCTGCTCTGAACCTCCCTGCAGATGGGATAACTATGTGCAATATGCTTAGCTCCTCCCCCGCTCTATAGCATTGCTGCCTGCAGATCGGAACACTATGGACATCTGCCAGCTCCTCCTGCTCTATAACATGTCTGGCCTGCGATAGGCACTAATGGACATCGCGCTCAGCTCCTCCTGCTTTAAATCCTGCTGCCTGCGATCGCGAAACACTAGTGACATCTGGCTCACGCTCCTCCTTGCTTAAACATGCCTGCCCTGCAGATCGGACACTATGGACAACTCTGCTCAGCTCCTCCTGCTTTATATAACATGCTGCCTGCAGATCCCGACCTATAAACATCTGCTCAGCTCCTCCTGCTCTATAACATGCGCCTGCAGACGGACCCACTAGGACAATCTGCTTATTTCTCCTGCCTCTATAACATGCTGCCTGCGATAGGACACTATGGACCAATCGCTTGTTTTCATCCCTACTCTATAACAAAGCTTCCCGCAGTCGAGCTGCATTTCATGTGACTAATTTCCCTTTAAATGTGACCTATATCAGGTCGTTGCTTTACTGGTGCGCTCCCACTGGCGTGAATTAGAAGGGGGAGAGCTGCAGCTTTTAAGGTAGTAAGTTTATATTTTATTAGCCATTAATATCTTTCCAGGTCAGACTTTCCAGGTTCAAGCATGTAAGACAATATAAATATACATCACATATCCCAAGCGGAACGCTGCTATATCATGTCCCCACACTCGTTACTATACAGAGCTGGCACTCAAGTCAGGCACGAAGTTTCATTATGGGCAATTGCATTGCATGATATTTTCGGAAAACTTGATGTTTTGGATGTCGCTCTTTAGCTGACTTTGTCCTGTATCGAACGAGGCTAAATCAACATGATATCCTTATTAATATCATGTATGTTATTGAAAGGGGGGGGGAGTTTCTTTACATTTTCTCAGTTTGCTTAGAATATTTGGGAGAGTGCCTGGATTTCTGCCGATGTTGGGTTGGGGTCATGCATCATCCTAATGGTTAGCGCCAGTGCTATGATGACTGTGTGGAGCTGCACAAGATGCAGCTAATCCACCTATTTACCATAGAAGTCAAATGAGGCTCCAAATTACACATGCGACCCCTTCCCCGATTCTGCTAATTAATACTCGCCCATTTAAAGGGAATCTACCATCAGAATCCATCGTAGTAAACCAAGGACATATATCCAGACACCATGACTGGTAATCATACTTTATTTTTGGTAGTCCGTGGCTTTGGTTCCTTCTAACAATCAACGTAAAAATTATGCCTAGATCCAACTGTGCTTTGGGGCTGTTACCTCCAGAGCTCCTCTGTGCTGCAAGTTTCACAGACTGTTACACATCTGTTCACAACCCCTTCTCCCTCATGCCCAGTGAAGGGTAACTGTTCCTGCACAGTGTAATCCTTTGATCTACAAGCACTGATGGGCTCGGGTACACCCCTCATAGCACTTCTGGCTCACTTAGAATCCTTTTAAAAGTTATTTTATGAGCTAAGTGTCTCCGCCTGTTTATCATGATCGATTTTGATAGAGTTCCCATGACCAACATACAGTATATGCAAATCATCCCAAAGGGGGTCAATATTCTGGCCCTCTATCTAGGCCCCATTCAACCTGCCGTTGTGGGGATGTATATACGGCCCACAATCTTGCGGCCATATTACGTCACCATAGATGGCTATTGGCACCCGCGGATGTACGTTCCACACACATATGGTGTGAAATGTGTCCCTTATAGGTAAATAGAATAGGATTGATGGTAACGCGCCGTTCTGCTCATCCACTGCTGCAACTACAGATGTCATGGAAAACTGAGAGGTCTGGATCAGGGATTAATAGATGGATTGGCTCCATATAATGTCACTGATTCTGGATTTCTTTGCCAGCTTTTTTTTTTATAGCTGCCCAGTGCCCCTTATTTACCATGTGTTGGCGCCACAATATAGCTTCATTTCTGATATGTCATTCCGCTCAAATTAAACCATACTTGGTGAACCGTGACACGTATATTCCTACCTTCTACTACACTTTTTTTGGCGCCAATGGGCTGTACTTATTCAGGGGCATGGAACGCGATCCCGTTGGGTTTTTGCCGAATATTTCCCGATATGCGCCGAATTGCCCCTGGGTTTTTTGGCACAACTGCATATTGGTGTGCGCTTGGCGTCCGCATGCATGCGACAGAAATCGGGGGTGGGCCATTGGACAAGCACTCACATGCATCCTTGACGCAGGTGAACTCCGGCGGACCTCGGCGCAGCAGCGCGGATGCAGACTCGGTCGCAAACCGTATTGTTTTTTTGTTTGAATCGTCGGCAAACCCGAATCCACACAGCCGCGCAGGATTCGTCGACGGAACACGCTTGGTACAGTAATCTGCCCCGATGAAGTCCAAACTCAAGCAGTCTCTCCAAGTTCTGATTCACTTTCATGGAACGCGGATAATTTGCAGACCTCTTAGTCACTGCGCCAATTTATTAATCTCTTCAACACAAATCACCGTCTAATACACCACACAGTTCACGCCAAAAATACGGACCTTGCGTACTCTAATAATGTCCCTCTAACATGATATCCTCCAGAACTTTTATCCTGTAGACGCATTGCTGTTAGTTATTCTATGATTATCCTTATCTGGCTCGTAGCTTTTTAAACGGTTCTCGACGCTAAAGTTTTGACATCTGACCCAAGTCCTTACTTACTACTCTTTCCCTTTCTTTTACCATTCTACTATTTATTCCTGCTCCGTTCCCAATCCTTTCTTCCTCCACACCCTTCCCTTCTTCTTTCCTCTCCCCTCGCTCTCTCCCCCCTAACCCTACTCTTTCTATCTTTCTCCATCTCCCTCTCCTCGGCCGTACTACATGAATGAGGTGGCGTGTCTCTCTGCCACTTCACTGAGCGGCTTTACAACGCATCGAGAGATAGCTCAGCTCTCCCGCGCCTTCCGTTCTGCTTCTTGCGGCGCAGACACTGAGCGCGTAATATCGGGGATGTGAGGGGGCAGTGCCCCTAGGATGGGAGAGGATCTCAGAATCTTGGATGGTGATGCGCGCTCTACAGCCTGTACGTATCGGGAATATTTTTGTCATGACTAATTATTTTCTCATGTCCGTGTAGAGCATCAACATGTTTACTCTGCTCGCATCGCCCCACGTCTTCATAAAACATTGTCTGCGAGCTTGGGCAGCATGTTAGTCACTGATGTGCCGTATTTCCAATAACAATCTGTTTCCCTTCTGGCGTTCCGCCTAATCCTTCCAGCTTTTAATTTTTTTCCTCCTCTTCTTAGCTCCTGCCACCATTAACCGTTCCTCCACCCCAATCAACACTTGCCATCCAAATGGTGCAGAACCAAGGGCTAAACTGCACGGCAGAAGGCGCTCCCCATTATGTATCCGCTGGGACAAAAGGGACACGGTAATAGATCCCTCGACCGCATCTGCGTATGTCATCCCACGAAAGCAGCGAGAGAGAAGTTATCTCACTCTGACGGGAGATAATCTTATTTTATTTAGGGGAAATCAAATAACAATTATATGATTAGTCTTCCTGACGGTTTAGTTCTTCCTGTCTTCTCCCTCAGCCAGCGGAGCGCGGATACTCCGTGTTTTTTTCATGTTTTTCCCATGCCATATAATTCATATGAGAGGACCTAGGCCTTAGTCATCGTCACTGTGCAGGTATCAGACACAATTCAGATGAATCGACGTAGGGGGTGATTGGGTGATTTAATGACCTTACTCGACATATATCAATGATGGCAGAACCATCCGGACCCTCCTGAATTGGAAATCCGAGAAGTACAAACCTCGCATAATTGAACCCTCTCGCTGGACGCAAGGATTTGATGGAAACACGCATCCTTACCAGCATTTGATATTGAGTACAAAAATAATCGGTAGGCCTCAGTTTTGAGGATATAATTGGCCTTCCCTTCATGGGGGGGGTGGGTGACCAAAAAATCATACAAACTGTTTTTTTCCCGACCCTCCAAAATAGGATCAGATCCGAGTGAATATTTTGAAGGTCCTATAAATTTGGCTTAGGGTAACAGACAGGTTGATTCACATCCCCACTGAGTTTAGTTTTTCTTTACCTCATGAAGTCAACTGCCGATCCACTTTAAGTTATCTGTCATCTTGAACAAAATTGTTGGGTTGGGCCAATGCCTCAATGATTATGGCTGCTTCTCACGATACCTATATTCTAGTAGATAGATCAGTGTTCATCTAAAGGTTAACTGGTGTGGGTAAAATACTCCTTTAACCTGAACCAGTTAACAAGAAGGAATTCGAGAGAACAGTGTGTCAAACTACTGCAGGATGATGTACAGTAGCTGGTGCAGCCGGGGTTGACTTGTCATGTTCTCATATGCACATACACACAAATCACCACTTAAATGCTGTAGCATGCAAATTTAAAAAGAAGACGACTCTAAGACATACTTATACCATCATTTCTTAATCTCCAGACCTCCTGGATTTTAACAGCTCCCACTCGAAATATCTCCCACGAGCCTCAACCGGCCAACATTGTAGATCTTCACCCGGCATCGTTTACTGCATACAAGAATGAATTCCTTTAATAAATTGGTGCGTAGTAGCAAGTCACAGAGCTCACAATCAGTCGAAGAAGCGGTAAGTGCTATAACATCGACTGCCGTAATAGACGACCCAACCTGGGGTTCTTGATGTGTTGTTTTTAGGGTAACCAAGAGCATAATTGTATGTTCTCTCATCCCAAAGTCTAAATCCTACAATGGTGCAATCTGCTACACCTTGATGCACAACAATGAGTGGTAAAGATGTTTAGGTCATGTATTGGGTACAGATCTTGGCGGATCCATGGTCAAGGTTGATAAGATTTCATTTTGTAAGGCTCTAGGTTGAGACTGAGTCAGGACAGGCGCAAAAGCATGATGTAGGAATTCAAGAAGACAAGTCAAGTCCCTACCAAACGATATGGGAACTGAACCAATGGAGCCTATTGACCAGCCACAGAGAGAGTGTCCAAAAGGACCCGTTAGCAAGTCCAGGGCATCCAAGGATTGCCAACAAGGGAACCTATATCTAATGGTGCACTTTCCCCGAGCCATATGGGTATATGACAGGAACCACGTGTGGTGTATGAAGACATTACAACACTCATTCCTCTAATATCAATTCCCAATGCCTCTCGGTCACTAAGTTAAGCTCTGATCTACAAAAAAACACTTTTGCACTAAACATCAAACCTGTTTCAACACTCCTGAGTTGATTCCAAGAACAGTTTCTTTATCCTTTTCTTAGTGGATGTTCTCAAGATGACCTTGTTGGTTCTTCTAGCTCTTTGATATTTACACTAAACATGCATTATCGTAGTAAAGTTACTCGAAGACTTGAAGACCATGGATATGGGGATGACATTGACATTGTCCTGCATTTCCACAGCACCTGATGGACCACCCTGGATGTCAAAACATCAGCAAACCTTTGACACATCAGAGATCCAATCACCTGGAAGGTAGGAAGGATTAACACCACCTTTAAATGTTATCTTACTACCAAAATTATAATTCAATCTAAACATTCTCTAAAATCACTACTTCTTGACATGCAAGTTCCAGATTCTTCTTAAAATTAGAGGTATCAATAACGGTGGATAAGTTTTCAGGCCACCATGCCCAGAAAACAGTATGTCACCTTTGCCTGACAATCAGTGGCGTACTGAGTTGATGGCCCCAGTGCAAAGTCTTGCCATGCCCCCGACTATAATGTCATGGTTTAAGTATTAATGTCTTCTCATTGGAAAGTGCACCATAAGGGGCCCCTTAAACCTCTTTGGGCCCTGGTGTCGAACCGACCCTCTGCACCCCCTATAGTTTACGAGCCCGCTGCCTCGACATTTAGTTAAAGTGGGTATTCTCGTCTGGGATCTCACCCATTCGTTTTCACTAATCTTCCATATGTAAACATTCTTCATTGAATGTCATATTAGAAAAATGTTCCTGTGTGGAGATATTTCTCATAAATGTGTCCATTCTGTCCCTGAGAACGAGATAGCTTCCTTTCCGGATTACGTACACGTCACACTCTGGGCAGCGGTGGCCAGACTTGCGCTATAGAGTCCTCCGGACCCCAAGATCACTAGAACAATCATTACCAATGGCAAGGCGGCTTTGGGATCTGCAGTAACTCCCGGACTATTCATATACAAAACCTTTTTGTTTATTTGGGCAATCACTTCCCAGCGAGTGTGGTAGTATCCGAGGAGCTATCTTGTTTCTAAGGTACAACATGGCTACATTTAATGAAATTATCTTCACACAGGAACATTTTTTTAAAAAACTCTATTGAAGAAGGTTTTTATATGGTCAGATTTATCAAACTGAATGTGAATGCCCAGACGATACCCCTCATCCGACTAGAACTGAACCAATGGACCTTGCCAGACACAGCCTCTATAGATCTTATGTGTTCTAGGTCTCTTCACTGTCCTTTATTTGCTTTATTACGTCGATCCTTAACGTTAAATCATTCCTGAAAACATATAATGTAACCCTACTAGGACCAGAAGAATTGCAGAATGGAGTGATCCGGTGCTACCGATGGTCCAGAGAGATGGTCCCTATACGGCGCAGTATAGTATAGTGGAAATGAATGCTCCAGGTGATGGGAGGTCTACACTGTTGACAACATTAAGAAGTTGCTCAATCAGGAGTGGTTTGTCCAAGCTTTTAATAGAGCAGGAACTGGACCGGCTCCACGGAGATCATGCTCCGACCTTGAGGTGGTGAGTGTGATAGTATTTTTCGGTATACTGAGTATGATTTTTATATATATTACGTAAGGTGGTGTCCCTCAACATGCTTATACCATACTGATCCCTATATGTGATGTCTACAAGATATGTCTAAATTAGTCTGACTTGCTACGAGAGTATCGAAAGAATCTCAGTGGGGCCCAGGATCCCTTAGGTTGCCCTTATGGTGAATCTTATCTGTAACGAATCGTCGTACCCTAGATGTCATCCTGCTTCTTTCTAATGTACGTGCAAGGACTGGCCTAGTGAACCGTTTGTCCCCAAAGTCAACTTTTTGTGGAGCTGCCTTGAGCC
This sequence comes from Engystomops pustulosus, assembly GCA_019512145.1. Lineage (NCBI taxonomy): Eukaryota > Metazoa > Chordata > Amphibia > Anura > Leptodactylidae > Engystomops > Engystomops pustulosus. Next base: position 152,983,338 of record CM033646.1, read on the forward strand.
AAACACCTGGTCTTCCTAGCTGTCCTGGCAATCACGTGGCAAGTCACATACATCACAGAGGTCTTCAAGAATAATTTGCAATGGATAAAGGTGTGGGCATTCCAGGCTTGCTTTTATGACCTTTCCTGAGGATATGTCCTGTAATATCAGTGGTGGAGGTCCTACCAGCAACATTCAGCATGTGACTGATGCTCTGACGTCTTGGCAATGAGCTGCCACCCGGCTTGTCTAATTCTGCATTTCGAGAGGTGTTGGCATATCAGGCTTTTGTTCTTCTGATTGTCACCTGAGTAAATGATAGTTATCCTAAATGTTCCTTTAAAGGACATCTCACCGGATAAGGTTTGGGGGGGGGGGTAAATAAGCACAGCAAACTAACTCTGGTGTGTGCCCCTTAGTGGAAGATCTCTCTTATTTTAAGCTTTTTATATGCCCTGGTTTTCCCTAAAAAACCTTTTAAACGTATTTAAATGACCTGAGGAGCTCAGGTCCAGCCTTAATAGCAGCCTGTAAGCCCTCGGGCTCATTTGAAAGATTTTTTAAAGCCTTTTTGTGAACAAGGGCATAGTTGTTAAAAGAAGTGCAATCCTGGCAATGGGGACACACACCTGTCTGTCAGTTTGCTTGATTTACAAACTCGTCATCCTGGTGTATGTCCCTTTAATGTTGAGTTCGTGCTGCTTGCAAGGTAAGTATATCGAGATTTAGCAAGTTTGCAGTGTCAGATTTGCTATGGAAGGTTTCACTGCTTCTTCCTGAATACACAACAGCTCTAGAAATATCCACAAGCCTCTCGCTTAATGTAATGTGAAACAGGGTCTTGTCTGGATGTACATTGTTCATTTATGCTCCTCCCTCGTTGCATTTTCTGCAGGATTTTCTCCGTCACCTTATCTGGTTGTTTTAGCATCCTCAAGCAAATCCTGTTCCTCTCTGCATCTGATTATAAGCCCTTATGAAAATTTCTAGCTAAGGGATCAGAGCTTTATTTCATGTGAATGGAATACACAGTGCTTTAATACACGCACCAATATACATACAATATGTATATTACCATTGTATTGGTGTAGTCATGTCAGTCCCCTGTAGTAACCCCCATTATCCCCAAGTCAGCCTCCCGATAACGTACGGGCTCTATCCATCACGTCTGACGTGGCCGTCATTTCTTTGGTCGAAACCACCTAGAAGTTCCCTCCATGGGTCCTTAAGGCTCAGAGTCTCTACTGGTCGCTGTACCCGATGGGTAAGTTTTAATACGTCAATGTTGTGTTTCAAAAGAAATTTGTTACATATTATTTGTTTTTTGGATTATGATTACTTTAAAGAGACCCAAGAGTAGAGGCGACAAACTGCATTGCAAACCAGGGGGGGGGGTCCCCCCCCCCACCAAAAATTCATCCTCATGTTGACCTTGAGGTCTTTATTACCTTATTTTATCGTATCGATCTTATATAGTTACTTTATACACACACCATTACAATCAACATTTAAGGCAACCACAAACTGCACGTATTGTTAAGTTGTTAGAGTATTGCTCCTGCAGTAGCAGTAGTCACTGTTTTCTCACGCAGGAGCAATAGTTTCATTGCCCCCAATGTCACAGTGACCCACACAGTACGCCAAAGTCCAGTGCCCATGCACAGTAGCCAATAGTCACAGTGCCCACACAGTCCCGAATGGTCACTGAACCCACACAGTAGCCAATAGTTACTGTGTCCCCACAGTATTCAATAGTCTCTGGACCCTAACAGTTTCCAACAGTCCCAGTGCACCCGCAGAAGCCAATAGTACAGTGCATCACTGTAGCCAATAGTCACCATGCCCCTACAGTAGCCAAAAGTCATAGTTTTCCCAATAGTCACAGTGCTCACACACCCGATGGTCACCCGCACGCCACTCAGTAGCCTATAGTCACGTGCCCCATCAGTATTCCATGTATGGACCCCTCACAGTTCCAACAGTCGCCAGTGGCCGCGCAAAGCCAATTTCCCTGTGCATCACTGTGGCCATAGTCACCATGCCCCTACAGTAGCCAAGTCATGTTTCCCCAATATCAACAGTGCTCCCACAATCCCGAAAATGGTCAACCGCCCCACTCAGTAGCCTATAGTCACATGCCCCTCCACAGTATCTATGTCCACCGTACCCACACAATGCCACTAGTAGCCAATAGTCCACGTGCCCACTGGAGCCAATAGACATCCCATGCTCCCACGAAAGGGTGTGGCTTCTTGGTAGAGGCGTGGTTTATCAGAAAAGGGTATGTCTTCTTGGTAATGGTGTGGTTTAGCAACAAAGAGTATGGCTTCATGATAGAGGTGTGGTTTAGTGGAAAAGGGTGTGGCTTAGCAAGGAGGGTGTAGTTTAAAACAGCAAATTGAACAGTAACTTTGGCAAAAACCTTTAAGTTCGCCGGTAGCATTGCGTTTGTAAATACAGCCCTAGGGGTACTGGTGACAGCACCCTTAGACTAAAGTAAGCCAATCAGTAGCTGGAGCTACTGATTGAAAGTGTCTATAGATTCATAAAATTTAGCATTCAGTCTGAGCATTAAAGGGATTGTCCAGGATTTTTCCACATTGTTATCCTCTTTTCTGCGCATAGGGAATAACAATATCACTTGGACTTGGTACAACCCCTTTAAGCTCCATAGAAGCGCATAGGCATGACATGCAGAGATGCGGCGCTGTTTTTGGAAGGAAACATCCAATTTGACAAGTTTATGCTGAATACATATCAGATAGGAGTAGTAAATGTGCCCTCAAAAGGGCAAAACACCATTGATTTTAGCAAACATGAAGGAGACGCAATGGTACCCGAACTTGTGTTCTTAGGCATAGTCCTTGGATTGCATATCAAAACGCAACCAAAACGCAACGTGTGAATCCGACATGAGGCGTTGGTTAGCTACTCCAGGGGCCAACTTAACTTGTTGGCAGTCTGACAGTAAGAACTTTCATAGGCTCGATAAAAATCTCTGCAAGGACATGGCGACAGTCCTATAGAACTTAGGCTGCTCTGTAGGGGTGTGATAATGCACATACTATGTTATATATGCCTGGAGTTACCCCCAAAAAAATCGTTGAAGTCCATAGCCACAGCGCCAGTGCAGAGTCACCCGGTGAAGCTGCGCACAATCTCAGTCTCGCTCTCACACGCCGCTCTATTCATTAGGAAAGATCTCTCCCCGGGTGCTCCTGAATAATTGATGCGCTGGAGAAGCTTTTAAGTCTCCGGCAGATCTGGGAGACCACGACGGACGCATTATTTTTTTAAAAGCCAACAAACACTACGGAAAACAGCGAGCAAGGGGCTGGGGGTAAAGGGCAGGGCATTAATACGCTGTGTTTACACAGCAGGTCCCTGTGCTGGGGCTTGTCAGAGAAACAGATCAGGGGTGAGGAGGAGGCAGCGGCGAGGGGGGCTACAGGGCGCAGATGCTGTGTTATAGAAAGTGCATGGCATACGAGTGGTTAATTATGAACTGGACAAATGGATATTGCGGTCATGGTGTATGTAAATGCTCGTACATAATGTGTCGCATTAACGCTGTGCGCGCTTGCCCTTTAAGTGTTCCGATGTAGCAGAGGTGAATAAGCCCAATGTGATATGTTTCATTTTATCAAAACTAATTACTCAATAATTAAATGTTATCAAACATCTGAATAGATTTCCGTTACTTGTCCTCATCCTACCCATAGTTCTGTTCACATAGCTGAGGGTATGTTTCAGTGTATCAGAAGTTGTTAAGGGAAATCTATCATTGAAATCCAGCATGATAAACCAGGGACACTTACTCATAGATCCAGGCACCGTGACTGTGATAATCTTCTTATATTTGTTATCCATGGCCTCCTTCCTACAAAAAATCGATCTTAAAATTTATGCTAATGAGATGGAAGGGCGCCTGGGGTGTTACCATAGCCCCTCTGTACTGTAGCTTCACAGGCTGTTACACCATCTCCACCTGCTCCCTCAGCACTACCCCCCTTTCTCTGGCTGCTATAATTTCACACAGGGGAAAGTGCTCTTGCATAGTGTAACAGCCTGTGAATCTGCCACAGAGGGAGCTCTGGAAACACATATCAAAATCAACCTTAACAATAATGTTAATGAGCCTGAAGGGCATCTGGGGTGTTAGCAGAGCCCCTCTGTACTGTAGCTTCACAGGCTGTTACACCATCTTCACCTGCTCCAACAGCACTACCCCCCTTCCTCTGGCTGCTATAAATTCCCACAGGGGTAAGTGCTCTTGCATAGTGTAACAGCCTGTGAATCTGCCACACAGGGGGGCTCTGGAAACACATATAAGAAGATTACCACAGTCACAGTGCCTGGATCTATGAGTAAGTGTCCCTGGTTTATCATGATGGATTTTTATGGTAGATTTCCTTTAAGGGTGTATGTTGCTGCTTTGTTTTGCTCACTGATACATTGTAACAAAGTATGTGCAGCTGTGGTTTTAAGTCTTTGATTTTCCTAGATTTTGTGACTAAGAAGCAATGTATATAAGAAGAATATGAAAAGGTAGAGGAAATGTTGGTTAGTTCTCTTTTAGGTACCTATGACTGCAAATAACATCTTGTCAAGGTGCTACATGACAAACCCAGCACTGCTACATCAGCAAGTCGTTATGCTCTGGCTTCATTCCAAGTAGTCCATTGATTTAGTGTTTTATAGATTTACAGTAACAACAGACAAGAAACCGTATCCCTGCACAAAGATACATAAGGACCTAAATTATCGTCTGTCACCCAACTTTCCCAAGCGTAGACATAGTAAGATATGGCTGAATCATTATTAACAAGAACCAGATTTGGGTTGAGTTTGTCAAATAGTCCTTGTCCTGTTTACAGGCTCTTTTATGGGTCAGGTAGTGTCCGGCACAATAGCTCCCTCTAGAGGGCACCAGAGAGGTAATTTTTTTCCAGTTACAGGAGAACTAATCTGCATATCTTACCCATAAAGCCTTGCCTGTAAGACTGAATATCCCCAATGCAAATTAGTAACCAAAACGGGGAATTTTTAAATATTATTTCCAATGAATCTAGTTGAATTGCAATACCAAACAAGGCCTGCAATCAAATGTGGCACTGTTTTCTGAACACAGCAACCTATAAATTGGTAATTCTGGACATCCCCTTTAAGTATAGTTTGCATACAGAATAATAATTTCCTGTTATTAGATCCAGTTTTTAGAGAAGGTATCCCGGTGATAAATATATATGGATAGAGGAATAAAAGGCTACAATATTAGAATTGAGAGCTCGTGTCAAAGGTCCGTCTTAAAGTCGCTGCGTCGTAAGTCACTGTCAGGATTGTTCATTATGTCTTGGTCCGTCTCCGTGTTTCCCATTTGCCCTCTGACCTTTCACGGTGATGTGGACGCTCTGGCTGATGGAGAGCTGGGGTTGTATGAGGACGCTGCACAGGTATTCGCCTTCATCCATTCCCTTCTGTACGTCGCTCAGCATCAGGGTCCCGTTCTCGAAGACCACCTGCCTGTGGTTATCTGGTAGCAGTAGAGAATCCTTGTACCAGCTGATGAAGTAGTAGGGGTAGCCAATTACCCGGCAATGAATGAAGCTATCCCTTCCAGCCACTGCTGTCAGATTCTTCATAGGACGGATACTAGGCGGTCCTGAAGTGAGGTGCAGACAACGTACATTAGGTGGACACAAATCAGGGAGATACAAGAGAGTTAGGGGTGGAGAAAAAAAGTTCAAGATAAGGGAATAAGAAAAGGACACACCCCCGAGGAGCAGTAAGAGACTCGTTGTGATACGAGTTAGAAAAATAGAGAGTCAAAGAGGAGAATATGGGATATGGAGGATAACCAAGGGATTAGATGATGGAGAGAAATGAAAGAGATTGCACACAAATGAAGGATTACAGCGGGAGACTAAAGCTGATGGATATTTAGAAATGTTTAGCATTATAGAAGAACAGGAATCTGATCTGATTAGTGCTGCAAATGGGTTGTGAATAGGAGTCTATTCCCCCCTCTTCCCAGAAACAGCGCCTCTCTTGTCTATGGGTCAAGGCAGGTATTGCAGATCAGACTCAGGTACAGATAAGACACAAGAGGGGCATTGTTTCAAATCTACAAACCATTTTACTGATCTCAGACAATCCCTTTAAAGGAAATCTACCATCAAAATCCAGCATGATAAAACAGGGTCACTTACTCATATTCCAGGCTCCTACACTCTGCTCTTATAGTTCTTATCCACGGCCTCCTTCCTTATAAAATCTACTTTTAAAATTTTGCTTATGAGCCTGAAGGGCACTGTGGGGTGTTACCAGAGCCCCTCTGGGTTGCAGCTTCACAGATTGTTGGGCTATCTTCTCCTACTCCTATTGTCCCTTAGCACTTCCCCCCTCCCTCTGCCTGATGGCATCTCACTGCAGCAGAGGAATTTTCAGCACACAGTGGGAGGGGAAAGTGCTCCTGCACAGTGTAACAGCCTTTGAAGCTACATGACAGAGAAGCTCTGGTAACACCTCCCAGCATAAGCATCATTTTAGAAGGCAGGAGGCCATGGATAACACATATAAGAAGATTACCATAGTCACAGTGCCTGGATCTATCAGTAAGTGTCTCTGTATGTTAGATTTCCTTTAGAAGGATTGACTGATATTAGAAAAAGGGTCTATTTTTATAAAAACATGCCCCTCTTGTCTGTATGTCAAGTCTCAGCTGCAATACATAACACAGCCTGTAGACAAGAGAGGCGCTATTTCTGGGGAAGAGGGGGGAATAGACCCCTATTCGCAACCCATATAAAGCGCTGATTAGATATAAATAGGAGAAATCAGATTCATGTTCTTCTATAATGTGAAAGATTTCTAAATAAGTGACTTTTTTTTTAATTAAAGGTGAAGTTTCTATTATTAACAGTACAATAGAGATATGTACTACTCTGCTCCGTAGCCATGAGTGTAAGATGTCCATTGTAAGAGGTGAAATTCTATGTCTTCTCTATACTGACTCAGATTAAAGGGATTTCACACATTTCTAGGAAACCGAAACAATGGTTTCCAACGACTTCAGCCTGGAAGTATTCTGTACTGTAGAACGACTAATTTACTGTATTGTAGCGTGACCTTCAGGACCAGGGCTCATTCGCTCCAGTCATATTACTGCTCTGAATTGTCCGGAGTGGTAATAGGGCTTCCATTGAGTTGTATAAGCTCCCTACTGTACCTGCTCAGGCTTTGATTGTGCGTAATCCATAAACTTGTCCTATGCTCTGCTGGACGCTATATATAACTCAGCACTATGGCACCAGCTGCATACACAAGACCGTGCCCTATGTATAAACCCACATGAAAAGATAGATAAAAATACAATAAAACTAGTACAATGTAAAAACACCAAGGAGACCTTGGTGCTTAAAGGTGTATTTACAGGGGTATTAAAGCAAATCTACCAACAGGATGAAGGACTGTAAACCAAGCACACTGACATACTGGTGTGTACCCCCTCGACAGGATCTGCTCTTTTATTTTAGCTCCTTAGTACCGTATTTTATAGTCCAGTGCGCCTTATATATGAACCGTACTTACAGACAACAGCTGCCTTGAACTGTGCACAGGTCTGCCACCTGCTGGTCATTCATCCTTAGAATCAGGTGCGCCTTATAATCCGGTGTGCCTTATATATGAACCTAGACATTTTAGCAGGCATTTATTGATGGTGCGCCTTTTAATCTGGCGCGCCTTATAGTCCGAAAAATACGGTACCTTGTCTCTATTATTTGTTGTTGAATATGCAAATGAGCGAATTTGCATAATTTTAAACATTTTTTTATCATAAAAACAAGGGCATGAATAGCTAAAAGAGGAGCAGATCCTGGCAGAGGGGGTACACACCTGTATGTCAGTGTGCTTGGTTTACAATCCTTCATCCTGGTGGTAGATGTCCTTTAAGTTCCAATATAACATGTGGCAGTGTTGTTGGAAGACAGATGTTATGTCTTTTTTATTTCCATCCTACACATCCCATTTAAGCATAATATGAAAAGCTAATATAATAACCATGTCCTAAGAATAGATCTAGTTGTTGGGGATAAGCTATAATCTGCTAGCTTCTGGATGCAACAGTACTTGCCATATACTAGGGCACATTTATTAAACAGGCTGCGCCAGTTTTGTGCCGTGGTTTGCACATAAATACAGGTGTAAACTGTTTGCATCTGTATTCATGAAGTGTTTGTGTTACGGCTGCACTGTGTCTGCCACAACGCTAAATTCGGCACATAAAGGCAGGGCGTTGCTGTCCCAATTCACACTAGGTGCCATATTTATGTCAAAAGTCCGACATGAGTAAATTGCACATATTAAAGTTCACACAGTTTAAGAGCGAGTGGCACACACAGGGTGCGCCAGATTATTGAAGATCATGTGCCAGTCTCCAATAATCTGGCGCACTATGATTATTCGCGAGGCAAACTGCACCTAATAAATATGCCCCATTGTGTCGATGGGCTGTCATAAAGCCACTGGGGGAGATTTATCAGAAATCTTAGAGCTGTTCTAGCAACCAACCATTCCTGCCACCCACTTGGCCTAGAGGTGACATAAGGGGTAAATAATTGAACAAGTAATTGTGATTATTTCTGGGCTTGTATGCCAAAAATGTAGAGGACAAGCACCGATAAATCTCCCCCCGTGAATCTGTAGAATAGCGGAGCTCAGGCGCTGATCACAGCAGGAACAGCAGAGAGCTTCAAAAATTGCCTAGAAGCTTCTTACAGAAAAATAACATTGATTTTTATGTTATAATATGGAATTTGGTTCCTGTTATCTGTTACACTTGTCACAACCTTATGGACATAAGTCTTCTAACTTCTTCAGTTAGAAAGTCTTCAGTATTATTTAACCGCTTAAAGCCCCTATCATGTACTATCTACCTTACTCCCCTTAGGCACTTCATATCTACCTCATAGCCATCGTTATGTCGCTGCTGACAATGCTGCGCCGTACAATATTTCTTTTTAGTGGAAACATATATGCCTGTTCTAAGCGACGTCCAACACTTAAAATACTCCGGTAGAAACCGCAACCTTGCTATTTTGGCGTAGTCCATTATGTGCACATGGCAGGTTGGACGCCATACGTCTCAATAATGTCAGATATGAATGCTGTATCTGTGAATGATCGACCAGCAAAGATTCCTGGGTAGCAATAATACATTATTTTAATACCAGTCTTCATCTATCCGCTTTTTGGGACCACCTAACAGAACCAGCGGGCACAGACCTGGCGGGATCCCACCGCCCGTCCGAGGCGTCAAGCGGCGAGGGATATTTTTCAAAAACCTTGCTTCTGCTTGGCACCATTTCAAAGCATCTGCAAATTTGCACAACAAACGGCCAATGAAGCAGATTTTGTCAAAATATTCAGCTTTCTCCCTGCAAAACTGTAGGATTTATGGTGTCCGTGTTTTTTTTGTTAATTTAGTGTTTCCCTGCAAGGGAGGAGAATATCTGCCAAAAACTAGTCAGTGTACCTGAGGCGCGTAGGGCGCCATACGGATTTCTACATAATCTCCTCCAGTAAAGGAGACTAATAAAATGATTACCTAGATTTTCCTAAAAACGGAACAATGCACAGCAGAATTCATGCATAAATCTCTCCGCTGCCGCATAATAGTTAATTAACTCTATGGCAACCGGATACCGACGTCTTAAAGGGAACCGGGTGTGTAAATATAAGGGGTCACTGAGAAATGGGTTATGCACCCAGGCGGAAATAGGACTGCGGCCAGGCTCCTGCGTAGGCTAGTGTTAACCCATTCATCGCCTAGATAGGCAGAGGAGATGATCAATTTGTAGGTCAATTATGCATAAGCATTGCCTGGCACTGGAGAATGCTGATGTGGGCGCTGTGGGCAGGCGCTTGGTAAACAATGGGATATTTATGATGGTAAGTGTACTTCAGATTTATGTACACTGATGAAAATAGGATTAGGATATGAATGAGCGGCGCAATAAATCACACGGCGGCCTGATTATAAGCTGGCGGCTCGCTAATATTGGTCCTAGTGTACACTGGTCAGATAATAGGGGTACTTGTGTTTCTCAAGGCTGTGATCGAGCAAAAATTAAATGGAAATGTGTGCCCTATATATTGTAGTTTTCTACAACATGGCTGTTTTTTTTAAGTTTCTTAAAGGGATCTTGACTCATGACACAAGGAGTCTGCTCTAGTCCCCGGCCTATGTTCTTCTTACTCCAACAAGGAAATGTCAACTAATTGGGGCAAATTTACTTACCCGGTCCTGTCGCGATCCCCGATCCGGACGGTCCGACAAAGATGGAGTCCGGCGCGATTCACGTAGCTTGCACACCCGAGTTCCTGCATGTGTCGCTTCCACGCTCAGGTCCGCCGAAGTTCACCTTCTTGTTCCTGGTGCTTGTAAGTGCATGTTTGCGACACAATTTCCGATGTTAAATCCCACGTGTTGTCCGAATCTTTCGGATCGTCCGATGGCCCGCCCCCCGATTTGTGTCACGTGAAAACCGGTGCCGATGCGCCAAAATCCAATCGTGTGCGTCAAAATCCCCTGTTAAATGTGGCACAACCCGGAAATCGTTGGGAAACCCGACGAAAATGCGCTCCGCGGACCCTTAGTAAATGAGCCCCATTGTTTACTTTACACGGAAGAACCCAGTGAGGTTGTGGTCAACACGTGTCAACATGTCATTGGTGGTGGAAGTGATAAAGTTTTGTTCTTTTCCACCACTTGTATAAAGTACTATTATAATGGAGAGAGTCCCCGCTAATGGGCCTGACTTTTAAAATTTCCAAAGCTGCTTAAGAAATAAAAGCTGGCCTCTGATAGGTTGTTACAGAATTTAAAAATTGTTTTAGGGCTAAATGGTTTTGATACATGAATGCAACTTGAAAGTGTAACCGTTATTTAAGATAATTTTTTAAATTGTGTGCGGGGTGCTGTGGGGAACATTTCTCTAATATACTTCATTAACAAATTATGCTTAGTTTGTAAAAAAAAAACCACAATAACAAAAATCATCTAAAATGATGGTTACCCTTTAAGAAGCTGACCCAGGTTCCCAAAATAGGGAACAACTTGATGATCAGCGGTCCAAATGCAGAGATCCAGCCCCAAATTCTGATGCGTGCTGGACTTGCTACTCCATTCATTCAAAGGAATGTGGTAGTGGGGCTCCTCCATCCATATAACTTTACAAGGGGAAATCCCTATACTATAGTAAAGACCCCGATGACCAACTATCTAAAGAACCTGGTAGTAAGTGCAAAATTTCACAGGCATGCCACGATGGGTTAAGTCAATCTCAGGTTACGGGTAGACTCTGGAACTACTGGATAGTTTAGAGATAGAGAGATCATCAAAAAAAATATTCTCTAGGTATGGAAAGAGTTCATTGGTCTCCTTATCTGCTTTAGTTTGACAAAGCTTTGACTGCTTTTAAACACACTGCTCTCTGCAGGAGAAAGAAGCAGAAAAAAACTTATTGAAGTATATGATAGAGTTTACTAAAAGGTTTTATAAATCAGACAACCTTTGACCTACAGACTTATTGGTGGCTGACCCACTTACTGTAAATGTGTGTTAGCAAGATAGTGAACGTGACCATATCTCATCCACACCTTGCCAAAAAAACACATTGAATGCAGTAATAATAAAAGACTATAAAGGTATGAATGGTGATGGGGGGAGGGGCAGACCACTGTATGGGCTCTTTGCCTATTCTTATAATGGCAGTCGGTGACTGATGACAACTTCAGTATGTGACTAATACAGGCCACAGTGTCTACCCCTAATTATCAGATTTATATGATCTATGCACCACACCACTATTGTATTCATTTACATATAAAATATGGAGAAATATTAAAATCTGACATCCTCACAGGCAATACAGCGGCACCATCCATCACTCCGACCCAACTCCCAGGAAAGCTACAGCCTCGGCTCTCTTACACTCAGCCTTTTAAAAACGGATAAAATCTAAGGCAGATAATTGCTTGGAGATTACAGCGTTGGATTTATAGCGTTGATAACAAATGCTAAGTAGTATATCGTCTGAAAACTGTATACATATTGTAAATACTACTTACAATACAGGTGCCCATACATTGTAGAGTATAGCTAACGCTAAGAGGTAAGGCTATGAATGGCAGTCTACCCACTATAAATGGCGGTCTACCCACTATAAATGGCAGTCTACCCACTATGAATAGGGGTCTACCCACTATAAATGGCGGTCTCATACTATAAATGGCGGTCTACCCACTATAAATGGCGGTCTACCCACTATGAATGGCAGTCTACCCACTATAAATGGCGGTCTACCCACTATGAATGGCAGTCTCATACTATAAATGGCGGTCTACCCACTATGAAAGGCGGTCTAACCACTATGAATGGCAGTCTCATACTATAAATGGCGGTCTACCCACTATGAAAGGCAGTCTAACCACTATGAATGGCAGTCTACCCACTATAAATGTCGGCCTACCCACTATGAATAGCGGTCTACCCACTACGAATGGCGGTCTACCCACTACGAAAGGCAGTCTACCCACTACGAAAGGCAGTCTACCCACTACGAAAGGTAGTCTACCCACTACGAATGGCGGTCTACCCACTATGAATGGCGGTCTACACACTATAAATGGTGGTATACCCACTATGCATGGCGGTCTACCCACTATGAATGGCGGTCTACCAACTATGAATGGTGGTCTACGCACTAACCAAAAGCCCCCTCCCCCCATATATGCTGAACAGTCCACCTATCCCCACTTCTGACTAAACTTTATGACTCATATAGAAACTTTTCAAGCTTCTGCCATCGATTTTCCTTATCAATCTCATGGCATTGGCCGATATTGCTAAGAGTGAAAACTTGAACTTACTGCGCAATGTGCAGATTTGTGGATAAATTTTTACCCTACATAGTAGCTCAGGTCAAAAGTGAATCTATTAATCTATTAAAGAGACTTCCACAAAATGTTCTTGATTGCCAATCTGCTTTTTAGAAGGGTCCAGCCTGGAGTGGCCATCCATTTGTGGATGATGCTTTACCCCATGTTTTTTGTTCACTTTGGAAATAGGGGATATGGATGTTGGATATGGATGTGATATGAAAAAAGGTGAAGAGAAGATATGGGATTGACAGCTTTAGGGCTCATGGACATCGTGGCTCTGTAATAGGGATCATAGATCGAGGGAGTGAATTTTCCCATGGATGTCTCTCATGGACATACATTGTCCCATACATTTAAGGAACATATTAGTAAGGAGGCATAGCATTTCCACACATCTCCATGCAAGCATCTGCCATGTGCATGAGCCCCAAGAACAAGATAAAAGAGATAGCATATTTGGGGAAAAGTAGAGCGAAAGAGAAGCCAGAAGACAGAGGGGGCCCAAGGAGACTTTATAGACCCTATTCTGATATGTAGAAGTAGGACAGGCACCTCTTACGTTTATTCGAGCTTGGTATTCTGCAGTCCCCACAGAGTTGCGCGCAGAACATCTGTATACACCCCCATCCAGGATCTGTGGACTGCTCACGTTCATGTAACTTATGGTGCTGCCATCTGATGCCGTATATTGATTGGAGCGGTGACCTGAATCGCGTTGGATGGGTTCATCGTCCAGGGTCCAGCTTATGGTTGGGGGAGGAGCACCTTTGGCGGAGCACATAAGAGAAAAGGGCTCCCCTGGGTTCATTACTTTTTCGCTGAATGACGAAATGATACGGGGTGTCCCATCTGTAAGCACAAGAGGATGAGAGTGTTATTCTACATTTCTTTTCAAATATAACCAGGTTTACCCTATTACACTACCAGCCCCCTTAGGTAGGTAGGAAATGTCCTTTCTAGAATTCCTATTTTATGTGAAATCTCACCCGTTTTCACATGAGTCGAGTTTAGTGTTTGCAAGGGGAGGGTCAATTCAGAAGCCCCTATCGTTTGTTCTATAGCACCTAAAATATGCTGCTGGTGTCATATTAAAGATAAAAATCTCTTCTTTCAAAACATGAGGCTGATGGTTCTGTGAACTACCAAGCTGGACATACAGGTAGTTCTAAAAAAAAGTATCTTTCTCTGCAGCTTGCAATTCCAACATTGGGGCACATTTACTTACCTGGTCCAGTCGCGATCCCGCGGTGCGTTGTCCGACGTGGATTCGCGTCTGCCGGGATTCACTAAGGTTGTGCACCCGATATCCAGCAGGTGTTGCTGCTGCGCCGAGGTCCGCCAGAGTTCACCTTCTTCTTCCCTGTGCATGTAAGTGCGTGTCAAGCGGCACAAATTCTTTTTTAATTACCAAGGTTTTTCCATATCCGTCGGGTTTTCCGACGGCCACGCCCCTGATTTCCGTCGCATGCAAGCCGGTGCCGATGCGACACAATCCGATCGCGTGAGCCAAAAACCCGGGGCAATTCAGGGACAAACGGAGCAAAACAGTAATATTCGGGAAACCCGGCGATTTGGTCCCATAGTAAATGAGCCCCAATGTTTTTAGCTGCCTGAATTTCTGGTTCTGTAGCTCACATAGCCATAATCTTGATGTGATCTGAAAGATGAGATTCTTATCTTTAATATGCACAGAACAGAAGATGGAACAGAATCATTAAACTTGATACATCACGTATGAAAATGAGGTGAAAAGAGTCATATTTGCCTGACTTTGGGGGAGATTTTTTTTTATAGGGAAATGGACGGTGATTTCACATAAAAGAGAGAATTATGGAGAAGAAATTTCATACCTTGTAGTTTAATGGTTCCTTTTAAATCATAGGATGTCCAGCTATGTTTATAGGTCTAGTCACCATTTTAGATACTACCCTCCAGTCTGTGTTTCTGGGATTTCTTCACATGCGTGTCCATATAAACACATCACAGCTGCAGCTGATTACTGGTCTGATGGATGCAATATACTGTTGAGGCCAGTGATTGACTACTGTACATACTGTAGAAACCTCTTCATTGCACCCATGTAAACAAATTATGATCATGATAATTGGAGACTAGCACTGGAATTTTAGCTGCTAATATAAGGGATCACAATGAAAATGGAAATATATACCTTTATAATGATAAAGGGCTCCTAGTACCCACCTTCTAGCACAACGATTGCGTAGTCTTGGACAGTTTGCGTTTTCCGACTCCCAAAACACTGATATGCTCCAGAGTGTATTTTTTGGGCGCTGCTTATGACAAGGGTCTCATTATCCGTCCCCCTGATGGAAATGAACTCATCAGCTTCGATGGGCTCTGTGTTGCGGTACCATCTCACAGTGTAGCCCGGTGACCCGCTGATGGAACAGGATAAGATTACTGTACTGCCGATCCCTGTTTTCAGTTTCTTGGGAGATAACGTCACACGGAGCTTTTCTGTGATGGGAGAGGAGAGGAAGAGATGTAAAAACAGGTATGTGCCAAGGCTCCTACTATCAGGTGCCCGCTGCCAGTCCCCATTAATCGCACTCCAATGCAAAGAGTAGATCATCCAATCCAAACACGTAGCCCTCTAACAGTAAAGGGATATCCAAGTCATGTGAACATATATAAAAACCCATTAATATTACAGGCGGTCCCCTACTTAAGAACACTCGACTTACATACGACCCCTAGTTACAAACGGACCACTGGATATTGGTAATTTATTGTACTTTAGTCCTAGACTACAATAAACAGCTATAACAGTTATCACAGGCGTCTGTAATGAAGCTTTATTGATGATCCTGGTTCTTATGACAACCCAACATTTTTAAAATCCAATTGTCACAGAGAACAAAAAAGTTCTGGCTGGGATTACAATGATAAAATATACAGTTCCGACCTACATACAAATTCAACTTAAGAACAAACCTACAGTCCCTATCTTGTATGTAACCCGGGGACTGCCTGTATATCTTCTAAGAACTTCCCCTCTATAGCTTTCTTCTTTTCCCCTCCATTCAACCTGAACTGTGAATTTATCTTGGAGCGTCACCCTGCCCAGAGATGTGCAATATCTGCCAGGCTCAGCGTAAATGTCACTGAACAATCTCACACATTTCTCGGTCCTCCTTGCTTTCTTGTCATGAGAGTTCACACACATTGACACAATGATGTGCCCTATAGTAATGCAGCTGAACTTACTGTAGGTAGGACACCTAGACACGTGGCATCATGTACTAGAACCCACCTACTGAGACAACTAAAATATCCAGAAGATGCTAGTCTGTAAGGTGGTCCTTTCACATTGGAAATCCTGTCCTGAATACAGGCAGGATGTTATAGAGCAGGAGGAACTGAGCGGTTTCTATATGGTATAGAGCAAGAGATGCTGTGTTGATGGTACAGTTTCCTATCAGCAAGCAATATGTTATAGAGCAGGAGAATCTGATTATATATAGTGTCCAATCTGTAGGGAACATATTATAGAGCAGTGTCCTATTTACTGTCAGTTTGTTATAGAGTAGGAGGAGCTGAGCAGATTGTACCAAGTGTCCTATCTGCAGGCAGCATGTTGCAGATCAGGAGAAGCTGAATACTGTCCTATACTGTCCAGCATGTCATAGCGCAGGAGATGCTGCGCTGACGGTACACAGTGTCCCATCTGCAGGTGGCATGCTATAGAGTAGGAGAAGGTGAGCAGATTGAACATAGTGTCCTACCTGCAGGCAGCATGTTATAGAGAAGCAGGAGCTGAGCATATTGTATAGTTTCCTATCTGCAAGCAGCATGTTATAGAGCATGTGGAGCTGAACAGATTGTACATAGTGTCCTGTCTGAAGGCAGCATGCTATAGAGAAGGAAGAGTTGTGCAGATGGTACATAGTGTCCTATCTGCAGGCAGAAGGAATCAACCAAAGCAGTTCAGGAAAACATGGATGTGTTACAGTACATGTTATAGAGTTATGGAGATTGTTGATCTTGTGATTTATTCTGATTGAAAGTTTATGCTGAATTGTGAAAGGAGTTTTACTCTATTTTCTTCTACCCTACAGGATGTTTGCCGCTTTCTAAATCAATCTACTCTTCAAGATGACTGGTTGATAACACTCTATGAGATTTGGTTACTTATACAGCGTAAAAACATCTAAAACGACCTATCCAGGGTGTAATGTTATCTTACCTATGACAATTAAGGTGCCAGTGACTTCGGCAGAACCAAAGCTGTTTGTAATCTCACAGATGTAGGTCCCGCTATCCTCTAGACGGAGGTCCGTCATACTCAAACCTGTGTTGCGTTTATTCCAGCGGCTGTCAGAGGGAACGGGGCGGCCATCTTTAATCCAGCGAGAGGCTAGGTTTGGGTATCCTGAGGCAATGCACGGTAACTCCACTTTATCCCCTACAAATACCTCCTGGGATTGGAAGCCATCCAGGAGAATGGGGACGGACTCTGCAGGCTCTAAGGAGTGAATACACAAGCGCAATGTGAATATTATGAGGAAAATATGGAGGAAATTTGCCATATAATTTGTTAGGCCTCATGCACATGACCGGGTGCTGGGGCTGAGTTCGCTGCACATTGGTTTCTAATTTAACCCAATGGGGGTCATTTACTAAGGGCCCGATTCGCGTTTTCCCGACGTGTTACCCGAATATTTCCGATTTGCGCCGATTGTACCTGAATTGCCCTGGGTTTTTGGCGCACGCGATCGGATTGTGGCGCATCGGCGCCGGCATGCGCGCGACGGAAATCGGGGGGCGTGGCCGAACGGAAACCCGACATATTCGGAAAAACCGCCGCATTTAAAAACCCGAAAAGTGTCGCTTGCGAAGCGCTTACCTTCACCTGGTCCGAGGTGGTGCATTCCGGCGCGTTCAGAAGATTTTCAGCGCAGCAGCGCCACCTGGTGGACGGCGGAAGAACTGCCTTCATAAATCCCGGCCGGACCCGAATCCACCGCAGAGAACGCGCCGCTGGATCGCGAATGGGCCGGGTAAGTAAATGTGCCCCAATGTGACTCCCCACATCACATCTTGCTGGTGTTTGCTGCACAGGCAGCCATTTTGTATGGACAGACAGGCCGCAAGCAGACTTGCTATGAGACTTACCTGAAACTATGAGACGCGCCCCATTACTTTGTCGCGTCTCTCCGCTGTACCGATGTCGGGTGATGCATCGATATGTTGATAGGGCATCTTCCTTCTGTACATCCAGGATGTAAAGTGCACCTGACGGCGAGGTGACGAATCTCCCCTCTGAAACAAAAAAAAAAATTACGGATGTTAGAGAAGTGAAATACGCAATGAGAGGTCACAATCA
Source organism: Engystomops pustulosus (assembly GCA_019512145.1). Taxonomy (NCBI): domain Eukaryota; kingdom Metazoa; phylum Chordata; class Amphibia; order Anura; family Leptodactylidae; genus Engystomops; species Engystomops pustulosus. The sequence goes on from CM033646.1 coordinate 153,001,609, forward strand.
TACATCTATATGAACGCTTCCCAAATCCAGTCCCCAGATCGGATTATAATTTACAGACGAAGATATTTCCCACAGACTGTAAAATCCTTTCACGTATGGTAAATTACAGCACGGGGTGAGGGGGGTGAAAGCAGCGAAATGCAGAGAGGAAGAGGATTTTGGTTGCCGCTCATTAGTCAATTTGTCATTTATTTCCACCTTCAGCCAATGTCAACGCGGCAAGTGCCAAAGCTGTCACCTACGCGGCTTCCCGTCACATAGGCACCCGGTGCCGCTCTTATAATAGCACAGCCCGGCCGCCTGTACATACGGCACCTCATGTACAGCATGCAGTGTTATGTAATGTACTGAGCTCAATCTGCTAGACACTATATATAGAGCTCATCTTCTGGCACAGGGTGTATATATATATATATATATATATATACAGTAATAATCATTGACATATGTGCTTCTATTAGAGTTCATACATGCTTTTAAAGTATGTGGTATATGGTCCCTATATTTGTATGTGGTATATGGTCCCTACATTTGGAATATGTCCATATACCACTATGATATTGGGGCACATTTACTTACCCGTCCCGTTGATGTCGCCAATCCAGAATGTCCGACGAGGATTCTACCGCGATTCACTAAGATCGTGCGTCCAATTTCCTGCAAGTGACGCTTCCCCGCTGAGGTCCGCCGGAGTTCACCTTCTTCTTCCCGGTGCATGCGAGTGCTGATCTTGCGACACAATTTGCTTTTTAAATTCCGCAGTTTGTCCGAATCTGTCGGGTTTTCCGACGGCCACGCCCCCCCAATTTGTGTTACATGCAAGCCGGCGCCGATGCACCACAATCCGATCGCGTGCTTCAAAAACCTGGGAAAAAATTGGAAAAAAAACACGAAACCCGACGAAAATGCGGCATTCGGACCCTTAGTAAATGTGCCCCACTGTGTAATACTACATGCTCTCTGCAGAGCTCGCTGCAGGAGTAATGAGATAGTTCCATAATCTCACTGCTATTTCTGTAAAGAATCCTCACACTAAGGAGAAATGATACTGTATATTCCAGGATTTTAGATGTGTCTCTGATATGAACACATTGCTTTACCTATAGTATTAGTATAGGCTGCACTCACTATTCTGATGCTTGTCAACAAGCTGGTCATCATACAGACTTCTAAAGCTGAAGTAGATTACTATTAAGTAGATTGAGTATGAATAGATGACGGATGCCATTACAGAAACATTGGGATGATGTATAAAAGGGGTCAGCTAGTTTTCAATAAATCTTATATTAGACAAGACTCTGTACCTGCGTCTATTCCTCCTTTGAAAGCTTCACCCTTTCCCTGTCCTCAGCATGCTGCCCTCTGCACTTTCTCTCTCACCGTTCTTTACCGTCCGCATGGCGTCACCCACTGTATCTTTCTTCTCACAGTCTGTCCTTACTGAGACTGGGATAGGGGAGGCGGAGGGAGCAGAATGAGTTATAACTCTGCTGCTACAGCTCCTCCAATTCAGCAGAGCTCAGACATGTAAACAAAGAAGCATGAAGAGTCTGTACACAGCACAAAAGTAAGTAACATTCTGGGATTATCCACAAGGCAGTAAATGCAACTTATGTAGAAGAGTGGCCAACCCCTTCAAGACTGGCACATTGTGCGCCAGTCTTAATCATTGGAGTACCCTTTGTGCAACATTTCAGAATTACTAAGGAGTTATGACTTCTTAGTTATTCCGATGCAGCACTCATGCAGCGGAAACTAAATGTACACAAGATCTGACCGATCTAAGATATAACCTGCGCCAATTTTTTGTGTGCAGACTATAGTAAATTAGGCCCATCTTCTTCCCTCTCCTCCACACCCATTTTTCAATAAAAGCTGGAACACCATACCAGTATTATAATGCATTCACAAAGATGCTTAATTTTTATATTGTTAATAATTCTAGATGTAAACTTTACTGCAAGGGAACTTAAAGGGGTGTTTTAGATTATTTATGTATCTTGCCAAGGCCCTTTAAGAAGACACCATTTATACATTAATACTAATATATGGGATTAGGTCTCAATCTATGCAAGCGGGAGGGTACTGTATTCAGCTGCCAACTATCTAGGACATTGCTTTATTAAAATAGAAATTGACCATGAAAGATTTCACCCGTCTGTTCAATTTTTCTGCTGTCAACAGATGCAAAAGCGCGTCTGACAGCCCTTTATTAGAAACCGGACAGTAGATTTGAGCTATCAGTTTGGAACAATTGATTTACTAACAACCAGAAAATGAACAATTAAAGGGGTTGTCTATGAGTGCAAAATGTCTATTTGCATGAAAAACAGCACCACTCCACTGCAGTGGTCATATGTGGTACTGTGCCCTATTAATTTCAATAGAGCTAGTAATAATATCAAAGGAAACACATGGATTGGTGTAGAATAGACCACCCATGTTTTTTCTACTCTGGACAGCCCCTTTAAATCTGAGATGAATTCTCTTTTATGTCAAGATATCAGTGAAGAAGAACAACCAGAACTCATTTTTAGCTTTTGGGTCGAAATCTCTATTAATAACCATCTAATTGTGTTGCAGATTTTGTATATGTAGTTCTACAGAAAATCCCTATTTCTTGTAGAAATTATATCCCTGTGCATAAAGGTCCAACCCAAAATGCAAATGTGGCGCGCTCCTTCGCCTTGGTCCTTCAGGCTGATCATACAATGATTATCATTTTTCCATTTTATGCTTGTCACCAGCAGAAAACTTGTGGAGAGAGGGAGATTAATGAGGAGCCATGATGAAGGGTCAACAATGTCTCACGCTGTCATCTGGATTTTTGTAGTGAGATGGGAACGGGGACGTCACCATTAAAGGGAATGGGGGCATTTTACATATATATCACACACATTCATATAGAATATATCACATATACAGCCTGTAAGCCCCACACCATCTAGTCTGCAATTGTTTTGGAGGATATGTGTAAAGTTATCTTTAAAGAGGTACACTATTTACATCATTTTTACTATTCGGAAGGGAACGGAGGGCACTGGCAGCATCATATGGGAAATACAATGTATGCTCCAGCAGGATCTCTTAAGGGTTGTGCCATGTGTAAAAGTTGTTTAGCTGATTGGTGAGGGTCTTACTTCTGAAGCAGTTGGTCAAGCAAACTTGCTTTTGCTCTATAAAATAACGTGCTGCCTGCACAGGGTTGGCTCCAGGTTGCAGTAGGCCCCTGGGTGACAGAGCCTCAGTGGGCCCCTTTGCAGTGAACTCACGTGGCAGCATTCAAAATTTGGAAACTAAAACAGTCTCCTGTTCCCTAAAATATTGCCTAACAGCCTCCTCATTGTTATATTATATAACCCCCCTCATACCCTATGGATTAATTAGATGCAGGCCCCTTCACCCGCATGGATTCCATATGTACAGCCTTATGAGGGCCCCCAAGCAGCTCTGGGACCCGGCACTTGCCCAGGTATGCCCAGTGCTGGCGCCGGCCTTGTGCCTGCAGATAGGACACTGTGTACAATCTGCTCAGCTCTTCCTGCTCTATAACATGCTGCCTGCAGATAGGGCACTATGAACAATCTGCTCAGCTCCTCCTGCTCTTTAACATGCTGCCTGACTATACAACACTATATACAATCTGCTCTGCTCTCCTGCTCTATAACATGTTTCCTGCAGATAGGACACTATGTACAATCTGCTCAGCTCCTCATGTCTATAAACATGTTTCCTGCAGATAGGACACTGGTACAATCTGCTCAGCTCCTCCTGCTCTTTAAACTGCTGCTGACTATACAACACTTATACAATTGCTCTGCTCTCCGCTTATAACATGTTTTGCAGATAGGATACTATGTACATTGCCCAGCTTTCCTGCTCTATAACATGTTTCCTGCAGATAGGACACTATGGACAATTGCTCAGATCCTCCTCCTCTATAACATGCTGCCTGTAGATAGGACACTATGTACACTCTTCTCTGCTCCTCCTGCTCTATAACATGTTTCCTGCAGATAGGACACTATGTACAATCTGCTCATTCTTTCTGCTCTATATTATGCAGTTTTGAGATAGGACTCAATGGCCCACATTTACTAAGAACAGGCAGTGTGTACTATGTGCAGTTGCCGTGTAGTGTTCAGGGGCGCGCCAGATTCAGTATTTCTGGTGCATGTTCTTCATGAATCTGGCGCCCCTGCACTGCTGACAGAGTGTGCCAATATTTTGATGCACCTTTAACATGGGACATGCACCAATTTCTGTCAGACTTCTTTGTTAAAATGGAGCACAGTACGATACTGAGCACCAGAAATTTCGACGCATGAAGAATAGTGCTCCTCTCCTCCTCTCCATAAGGGCGAACAAATGGCACCCGGTTACGACCCGGTGGGCATATGTTCGTGAATGCAACCTTAAGGTGGGCCAAATATCATACAATGTTATATTTAAGTTCATATATGGGTTCATTTACTAAGGGCTTGGCGGCAGTTTTGTTGGACTTTGCACTTCTTTAGGTGAAAGGCTTGCAAAGGTATGTAAGTGGTTTCACGCCACATTTGTGCCACACACAAACCTTGTGAAGAGCTGCGCTAGCACCATGCCGCACAAATTGGGGGACGTTCCGGCACTCAGCGCCGTTTTAACCTGCAAAGGCTGTGCATGCCCCATGTTAATGGTGCACCACAAAAAAAGTTGGAAACTGTGTCAGGCCAGTGCGGGGAAGCATCAGATTCATGATTTCTGGCGCATGGTCTTAAAGGAAACCTACCACGTGAAATTCAACTTGTAACCTTCAAATACCGAGCACCAGCTCAGGGTGAGCTGGTGCCGGAGCATATTTTTAGTTATTCCTAAACCGCTGTATTGCGGTTTAAACACTTTAGTAATCTAGTGAAGCGCTGCAAAACCGTGGAACGCGCTCGGCGCACCATGCGCGCGCCCGCGAGCGTGCGTCACCGGCTCTCCGGTACTTCCTATTTAGTACTCGGCGCACGGTCGCACGCATGGTGCGCGAGCACTTACCCGGTGCGGCGAAGCGGCTTCAATATAAAGATTACTAAGTGTTTAAACCGCAATAAGCGGTTAGGAGAATAACGAAAATATGCTGCGGCACCAGCCACCCTGAGCTGTGTCAGTATTGAAGCTTACAAGTTGATTTCACGTGGGGGTTCCTTAATGAATGTGTCGCACCCAGCATTAAACACGGGCAGAGCACTTTTAGTGAAGTTTCAGACTTTCTGTTAAATGTGCCCTATGCAGTCTTTGGGGGATCATCACTATGATGAAATAGTCATATATGGAAAATGGTTTCTTTTACAGGAAGGAGAGTTACCCAGGGAATGATAAAGCAACTCATTAGGCTGCAAAGATAGGCAGAGAAGTCATAGCTCCAGCTTTGGTAAAGCGCTTATCCTTTGGCTCCTAGAAATCAGCTGTACTGCTTTCACACGTGCCACTTAGTGCTAAAGTATACACTATATGACAATGCTGAACTAAAACAACAGGAACCTGCGTCCTCCGACCTGATGTACTGCGCCATTCTCTGCCTGAGGCATCACTGAACCCCTGCCCTGCTCTGCCTGTGTCCTAACAGAACCACTGAACCCTGCCCTGCTCTGCCGTGTCCTAACAGATAACATGTCTATAGATGAGTAGTGGGAAGTTGATGTATACTAGCTCAGTCATATTCCTTTTATGTCCATTCCCAATCCTATGTTGCACCCCCATGCAAACTTTATATGAGACGAGGCACCTTAGGGCCATATGGCACCAGGAAGACCATCCTTAAAGGAATAGTCATGGCCAACACATCCAGTATGTACAGTAGTACCCCGAGACTACTAGGAGAACATGCTGTTGGTTTTCTTATCTCAATATTCAGAAAAACTAGTCCTTCGCCATTGTGAAACACTCCTATGGTGACTCAAAGGGGCACCATACATGGCCTTAAAGACAACACGTGACCAGGTTTTGCCCCACTAACTACTAGCACCCTAGCTAGGGTAAGAATGTCCTTGGTAGAATTTATGCGAATCTACCTACCTATAAAAAAAACTTCTCCAAAGTCAGGCAAAAGTGACTCTTCTCACCTCATTTTCAAAAGAGATGAGTCAAGTTTAGTGGTTGATGGAAGGTCACTTCAGACACCCTATCTTCTGTTCTATGGTACCTAGAAACATGATACTGGTGTCATATAAAAGATAAGAATCTCATCTTTAAGATCACATCAGGCATTGTGAACTACAAGAACCAAAGATACAGGCAGCTAAAAACCTAGTTGGAAATGCAAGGTGCTTATAAAGATCCAGTTCCCGCATATTTTTTAACTGTCTGTATGTCCAGTTCTGTAGCTTGCAGATTCATAATCTTGATGGATCTGGGATCTAGGTACTATAGAACCAAATATACAGACTTATAAGAGACACTTCCCCTTAAACACCACAACTTGACTCATCTCATGTGAAATGGGATTAGAAGAGTCATATTTTCTGACTTTTCTGGAGTTTTTTTTATAGTGCAAAGTTGAGATTTCACATAAAGAGGGAATTCTGAAAGGGCATCATACTTTACCACAGGAACTAGAGTTGGTGGGGTAGCTGTGACAGGTTCCTTAATACGCATCAGTGCCAGGAGACCAAACAACAGAGAGGGGGGTGGGAGAGGACAAAGCTGAACAGGACTAAGATAGGATGACGTGAGGAAGAGTAGTTTAACAAAAAAACATGACCTGACACCTTATTTAAAAAAGCATCGGCCTTCCTGACTCATGGAGAAGATGAAATATGACTTGCAAGCCAGCCTCTCGATTTTAAGATCAAATAGAGTCGGTTTATAGTGTCGGCACATTAAGGCGAAAATCAGCTCCTTCTAAGAGGTGTAAGTGAATTATTGTAGCAGCTAATCCATACAGAAACAAACCCGGCTGATCGATCGCAGCAGTTAAAATAAAGGTGAGGTGAGGGCGGCGGAGAGGTGGAGGAGGGGGGCGCCATCTCATTACTTGGATGAAGTGAGCCGGAGGAGGAGGAGGAGGGCAGCCCCTCGTTCAGATTAATGTGCGCTGGATGGAGCCCTGGCGGCCAATCTGGATCGATCGACATTTGTCAAACTGAATTGGGGAGTCCCCAAGCAGGCTCGGCCACGACCATTCTCCAGGGAAGGAAAGGGAGGGGAGAGGAGCAGCTTAATTTTGAGGGAAAGACTAAAGAGGTTAAATACAAGAACTAGTGCTAAGTTATCACTGGAAAATAATATCTAACCGACAATACAAACCTAAAGAGGGTGATGCCGTTATATACTCTCTACGATGCTCAATGCTCTGACAGACAAGGCCACTCTGTCAAGTGCCTTGTTCTACCTATTATATCAGCTCTATATAATGAATATCTATCAGTGTAAAAAAAAATAGTACAGTAATGTAAATCATGAAAAAGCAAATGGTACGTCATAAATATATTGCCACTAGGTGGCACTATCTAGGGGGTATCAGGGAAAGAAAGCTTTTTGTATTGTTCACAGTTTTTGGACGGTTTGTCGGCTGCAATGATCAGCTGTAGGTGTCTGTAGTGAAGGTTTATTGAGAAACCATGATCCCGTTATAGCAAAAAAATTGGAAAATCCAATTGTCACTGGGACTAAAAAATTTCTTTTCTGGAGCTACAATTATAAAATATACAGTCCTACTTCATACAAATTCAACTTAAAGAACCTATCTGTATGTAACCGTGGACTGCCCGTATTAATAAATTGGTGCAGGTTTTCATTTAAAATTTTGAAAAAGTCCTCTCAAAAGTTTTTTTATTTGTAGGTGTCCATGAAAGTCGAGTAACAACACAAAATCAGAGAGAAAGGTAAAAAAAACTGGATAAACAAATGTGTAAATTACCTCCCACGAACTTCCAGGGCCATGCGTAGGATTTGATGGTGTAAAGACTACAGCCAAGGTTTTGTAATCATCTCATGTATCCGTTATCAATGTTTAATAGTCATTTTTTGTACGATTTCTATCAGAAGTCTAGAGCAAGCTGTTCTGTTGCTCAGAACCAATCAGAGCTCAGCTTTCATTTTATAAAAATGCTGTGGGAAAAATGAAAGCTTACCTCTGATTGGTTGCCATGCAAACCAGAACAATTTTGCTCTCAGATTCTGATAAATTTCCTTGTTTTTAATGTACAAAGACTTTTCTATGTAAACACATAATAAGGGAGATTCAGACTTTTCCAGGTTATGATGAAGCAAATTGTTTTGTGGGTAACCAGCAGTCAGGGAATGGCACGATCAATGTGTAGTACAATCGAAGTAAATGTTGTTATATTCGGATGCTGGAGATGTAATGGTGTATCTGTCCAACAAGTTCTCCTTGTACAGGTAAGGGTGGAATTGAGGAAGTGCTAAATTTCGACCTCCTTTGGGGTGTCGCTGGCTTCCGTAAAGTGAGGGTCCTTGGTGATGATGTCACGTTCGTTATGAATCATTGTGTCACGTTCGTTGACTGCAGAAGACAGTAATGGCCCAGAAGTCATGTGGGCGAACTTAAACCTGCTGCTGCCTGAGGCGAGATATAGAACAGCACCTTCTCTGTCCCATTTAAAAGTATTGTATCAGGTTATTGTTCCAATCGGTTCTCCAGCAGCGTCTCATACCAATGCTAACATCAGGTGTGAAGGACACTATTTTTTAAGTGGCGATCCTATTCAAAGCGATAAACTGTGCCCCTGATGCTACCCTCCAATCTTGCTGCAGGTGGTGCTGCCTGAGGCAAGTGGTTCAACTTGCCTCATGGTTACTGAAACCCTGAGAGTAAGTAAGCATTGTCTCTTGTCTCCTTGCCCCCTTAAACTGAAGAGTAACTTGGGGGTGTCGCAACTGGGCCCAGAGGTTTGGGGGGCCCATAAGGTGTCACTTTCCCATATGAGAAGACTAGTACTATAAACCATACATTATTAGTCAGGGGGCCTTGCACAGAATTACACTGGGCCCATCAGCTTCAAGTTATGACACCTGTGAAGAGGGCAACTCTGAAAATTTCTTAATAACCTATTTATATTTAGATGTGAAACTTGGTTACCCATGATTTATCTCCATCATGTACTTGGTTAATTCACTCTTACACTCTGGTTATCATGAATGTAGTTTTGTTAATTTTTTTAATGTTTTTCCACTGAGATTGGAGGGATATGGGGGGTAACAAAGTGATCAGTGTCCATCTGATAAATCGGTTTGACCCCTTTAGCCAAGGGGGTAGACTCTTTCACTCTTCTCCTGCAAGGTTTGTATTTCTAATTAAGCGTAATCGAGAGGGAAGACACCCAGGGTTTGCACCAAATGACTTGTACACACTCCGCAGATTGGGTCCCTACTCGGCCACACTGCACAGAGCATTCTCCCTGAATTCATTAGACATGCATGAGAGGGCCTTATGAATAGAATTGCATTAAATGGATTTCTGAGAGAAGGAGGCAGGGGAGGAGGGGGGGAGGAGAAGAAGGGGCAGAAGTGGTGTAGGAGGAAGGAGGCGAATAGAGGGATAGGGAAAGATAGAGTAGAGGAAAGGAATGGGGTACAGCTGTACCCAGTGCCAACACTAGGTGGGCATTGGGCGTATATGGGCAGAGAGGCAAAGGGGTTAAAATCCGAGCAGAAGTGGCAATGAAGGCAAAACGGAGGAGGATGATAGGAAGTGTTGTTAGTGAGAAACAGAGACCGCAGAAGAGGGGGTGTTAAAGTGTGAGACAGCGGAAGAAAGGAGATGAAGAATGGCAGAAGAACAGCAGTGATGTGCACAGAACAAATCTGGACTCCTCGCTTAACTATTCATTACAATGGCACTTCAGCTACATCCTTCCAGGGTGGCACGACCACCAGCTCCCCTTTTTTTTCTCAAATGCCAGTGTGCCCACATCTCCTTAGAGAAAATGTGGAAAAAAAAAAAAAGACCACGCCCCCGAGCAGCTGCAGCTTGTTCAAGTCATCTGCTACGGGTTATAATAATAGTCTCCAAGGAGAGCGAAAGAAAGAGAGAGAGACAAGAAAACACGGGCTAATACCAGAGAACGCCAGCCTGGGAGGGCAAGGTATTATAGAGCAGGGAGGGAGCTGCTATCCTATCAAGCAGCTACTATCTGATCAGAACAATTAGGATTCTTAGCCGAGAGAAAAGGAAAGGGGTGATGGCGTGTGTCGTTAGCATATTGGGAAAGAGGGCAAATTTTGTATGTGTAATCGGATTTGGAGGGGGATGGGGAATTGGGCATGGGTTATGGCAAAAATGAGGATGGATATAGGGTCAATTTAGCAGAGGAAGGTTGGCGTAAGATCGAAGTGCGGAAAAGGGAATCCAGTGCAAGAAGGGGCACGGAAAAAAGGGTCATCAGGGGCGGAGGGTAAAATATAAAATACACTTCGAATCATGGCTGTTACTATCACAAGCGCTTTGTCTTCAAATTTTGCCCAACGCTGCAGCAAAGAACCTAAATACCGCCCATCCCCGGGCTGGCGGTGAAGCAGTTAATGAGTTTATAGACATATTTACATCCTCTGCAAATGAGCAGCGCTAGAGAAGCTTCACCAATCACTGATGAGAGAGAAGATGTGTGAGCGAGAGAGGATGGATGAGGAGAGAGAGAGGGAGATGGGTATATGTGTCTGATAGTGGATATACACATTACCCAAGATAGAGAGATGTCACTCTAATATGGGGTAAGATGGTTCAGGAGGATGCAATGATGAAAAGGGGATATCACAAATGACAGTATGGTAAGATGTAGCGAGCCGAGCCGCTACTTTAGCACTTCATGCACACATAGATAAGTGGATTTGACAGAGTGTTTTACATAGGACTGCAGGTACATCTATGAATAATCCGAAAGATATCAAAACCAATACATCTCTACTACATCATATATGTGATATAATGCACCTCTACTAAATGCAATACTAAATAACTGTACTATATAGTATTACACCTGTACATCCATTTGTGATACTATTATACTGCAGCTTACTACAATCATGTGATCCTACAACTAATCCTACTACATCCTATGTGACCAATACTACATCTACTAATCCATAGTGATCTACATACTAATCTACACATCCATAGTGATCCTACATACTACATCTACTACATCCATATGTGATCACCACGTACTCATCCTACTACATCATAGTGATCCCACATACTACATCCTACTACATCCATATGTGAATCCTACCATACTACATCCTAATCACATCCAATGTGATCATACATACTACATCCTAAACTTTTTTTTACCAACTCCATATGTGATCTACCACATACTACATCCTACTACATCCATATGTGATCCCACATACTACATCTACTACTCCATATGTGATCCTACATACTAATCCTACTACATTCATATGTGATCCACTACTACATCCTACTAATCCATATGTGATCCTACATACTAATCTATACATCATATGTGATCCTACAACTACATACATAACATCCATATGTGATCCTACATACTACATTATACTACTATCCATATGTGATCCTACATACTACATCCTACTTACATCCTATGTGACCACAGACTACCTCACTACATCCATGTGATCCACATACTACATCCTACCCATACTACCTTCCATCTTGACTCCACATACTAAATCCTACTACATCCATATGTGATCTACATACTACATCCTACTACATCCATATTGATCCACATATACACACTACTACATCCATAGATCCCACAACACATCTACTACATCCATATGGGATCCTACATACTACAGTCCTACACATTCATATGTGATCCCACATACTAAATCCTACTACATCATATGTGATCCCACATACTACCATCCTATACTCAATATGTGATCCTAATACTACATTCCTACTACATCCATATGTGATCTATACTAATCCTACTACATCCATATGTGATACTGTAGGATAAATCTACTGCATCCATATATAATGCATTAATACACACCTAATACATCTATGTGATACTTATATTCTTGTACTACAACATATATAATACACTCTACTACATGCCTATGTGATACTTGTACACCTTTACTACATTCAAATGTGATAATACACAGACATCCTTTGTGATACCATTATTATACTGATACATCTATACATCCATATGTGACTATTATATATCTGTAACATAGAAATATTTACACCTCTACCACCTTCATATTATACACCTCTGCTAATCAAAGTGTGATGCTAATACACCTTACTGAAACATATACTAAAACACCTCTACTACTCTAGGTGATACTAATACTCTCTATACATTCAAGATAATTCTAATACACCTCCACCGAGTCCATATAAAACCTCGCTACATCCATATATGATACACCTCTACTACATTCAGATAAGATACTATACACTTCAATACATCCATATATGATACACCTCTACTACATTCAATAAGTCTCTGATTACATCCGCTAAGATCCATATACGTCATATCATATATATACACTTCCATTACATCCATATTATGATAACACTCTACTAAATCATATAAGATACTTATACATTACAATTACATCCATATATGATAACTCTACTACATTCATATAAGATACTCATGAGGACACCTACACATCCATGATATAACCTCTACTACATTCATATCAGATCTCATGTACACTCATAATCTGTGTGTGCTACTAAAATAGCTCATTACATCCATATTGCAGTGTGATACATTCTACTACTATATCATATACAAACAGCTCACTACATCTGTATTAGCGATGGGCCATTCGTGAAGAAACTGCTCTAAGAGCCGGCTCTTTCACATGACCGATGGGACGTGGCTCCCCTCAGTATGCTGATGGTCTCACTTAAAGCCGCCCTAATCTGCTCACCGCTCCCGCTTTAGCCCGATAAATACGGGTTAAAAGTGGTGTGGATTGGGGGACTCACTGGACTGAAGATCCCTATTTACATTTAATAGGACGCATTCAGGGCCAGAAGACTATTTTCTTAGTGAGCGAAGCCTAATAACCAGCTCACTACTAAGAAGAAGCCGGAGTTCCATCACTGTAGTAATACTAATACACCTCTACTACATAAATTATGTGATACGTAAGCATATACAGATGGAATACATCTACACTGGATGGAGAAATCTACAGTTATGGATGTGTTTTGCAAATCTGCAAAAGTGTTACATTTCCTCCATGCAAAACTAGAAACAGCAACATGTTATTTTATGGATCATTTTCCGCAGGGTTTACAAAACATTAGTTTTTTAAATGTCGTAAGACTACGCAGTGGACTATTGTATATTTAGCCATGCAAATATTGCATGGGGCAGCATGGTGGCTAGTGGTTATCTTCAGCCTTGCAGGCTGAGTTGTAGTTCTCTTGTGTTTGTGTGGGGTGACTCTAGTTTCCTCCCACACTCCAAAACATACTGGTTGGTTGATTAGATTGTGAGCCCCATGGGGAATTAAGGGAATTATTATTATACTTGCAGATTTAAATGTGGAAAATTTACAATATAACACAGTGGGGCTTATTTACTAAGGGTCCCTCGGACACATTTTCGCTGGGTTTTCGACTTCCACGGAACGCGGCGGGGGTGTTTTGGCGCAACGATCGAATTGTGTCGCCATCGCTCGGCTTCACGTGACAAAATCGGGGGGTCGGGCAACCAAAAAGCTAAATTGTGGCTCCGACAAATAAAAATATGGGTGCACACAGTGCAGTTCCTTCCTTTGTGAATGAATATGGTGCCCCTAGCACAGCAATAAAAGGAAAATAATGATATCATAAAAACTGGCACATAGCCCATAATAAATGCCCCCCAATGTGTGTAGAACTGAGCTTCAAGACCAGAAAAAAATTCTGATCACAAAGTATCTAGTAATCTAATGATGGGCAATGGGAAAATTGTTAATTGCGGAAAATGTATGGAAAATGAAGGGTGTATAGCTAAAGCCTCTGGTGGAGATGACACGTGTCGCCACATTCTAGGGACTTCTGTTATGGTTTGCTTGAGTGTGGAGAGCGTCATACTGCAACTCCCTGCACGTCCATATAGGTACTACATATATATTTATATATATGTATGGAGAGATGGTGAAATCATCAGTGTGTCCTGATCACCTAATCTACTACCCCTCACATTCTCCGCCTGACCCACCTCTCCTTCATTCCATTCACGCAGTGTGGAAGTCGTTGTTAGTGATTCCTAGCGTCTATCCGGGGGGCATAATTATTATTACGTTAAAAAGCCGGCACTTGCTGAAAATCGGAAGCAGAGCATGCTGGGGGAAAGTGTCTACCCAAAAATGGTCTGTTGTCTACAGATCCGTTTACCTAGAGGACAAAGTAAAACCAGACTCAAGATGGGTTTTATATTAGGGAAAGTCCCAGGTGTGAGCCTGCTTAAGAGTATAGCGATCAGTATATTCGTATCCTTGTTGCCTATTACAAAGGGATTTTGCTATGTTTTGAACAATGGAGGCGCCAACATACCTAGTCTATGTACACAAATGGTATATTGTCAACCCTTCCATAACACACGAGAACTGTAAAGGACGACTTTAAGGGGGGTACAGCAAGTTGGTTATTATTTCTCGATCCCATCCGAGGCTGGGATCCCCACAGGTAACAAAAAGGACCCCATATATATGGAAAATGGGGTCTCTCCTTACTGGAGGGAAGCACCAGGTTGAGCAGCAAATGTGCTGTTTCATTCACTACATCGCCATTCACACAGCTCTCAGACGTAATTCACTTGTCTATAGCTGAGCACTACTGCGTCACTCAATTTTGAGTTGTTGTTCCCCTATCACTCCCGGTAGTAGCGGAATAACAATCAACTTGGTCCAACCCCTTTAAGGTGTTCTAGCCTGCCGAATAATTCCCGCTGCTGTACCAGATCCCTGGCTTCCACTCCAAACCGGAAGCGTTAAAAGACTGTACACCAAGCATGAGCAGGTGGGAAAAACCCCTTTAGGCCTGGGTTTCTTAGAAAATATGACAAAACTTAATTTCGTCACTGCAAACGCAAACAGCCGTGAAATCCCTGCCCGTAAAAATATGCCCGAATTTATGCGTTTTTTTGTGTGGCATATGGGCTACTTGAATCAAGTGCGTGTCTCCTAACTACCTTTAAACCTTTCTAACCCCACCACTAAGATATTCTGGTGCCAGATGTAGTCCCCTGGCAAGAACTAGATGGATGAAAATTTAAAAACGACTATTGTTGTGGACTTTGAAATAAAATAAAGAGTGCCGTTCAGATTTGTTCTGTTATGAGACACTTTGTGTATCCGTTACTTAATTATTGCTGTATTTGTGCTCTGTGGTGTCAACGTATGTTGGTCTAGTGCGCATGGTCGGGGAGGAGGGGAAGGGGGTCTGCCCGTTCAGACTCGGAGTG
This sequence comes from Engystomops pustulosus, assembly GCA_019512145.1. Classification (NCBI taxonomy): domain Eukaryota; kingdom Metazoa; phylum Chordata; class Amphibia; order Anura; family Leptodactylidae; genus Engystomops; species Engystomops pustulosus. Next base: position 153,017,025 of record CM033646.1, read on the forward strand.
CAGGTATAATTAATACACTCGGTACGTTAAAATACTGAGACTAACCCGTGTCATCATCCTGTGTGGGATTATGCAATAACTATAAAGTCCACATGAAATGAGAGTGAGTACCACATCTGACCACAGGAACGCGCAAAAGAAGGGAGGGGGAGGGATGGCTCGGGTTAAGGGAAACATGAGCATTTAAAGCATTGCAAAAGAGCGGGAGAGAGGTTCAGGACTCATGTGCGGGATGCCAGGGGAAGCAGCGGCGGAGAGGGAAAGAGAGGAGCGGTTTGCCCCGGACAGCGTATATTCACGCGGCATATTGCAGCTGGTATAACTCGATTTATTACGGTCAAGAGAACATAAGCGAATTTAGACAAAAACCAAGATGCATGATACACGTGTCTGCATCACTATCCTGCGGCATCGTACTACACTGCTCGGGGATAAATTGGTTTGAGATACATTAGGCAGCGAACAGTCAGGTCAAGTTTTGATGCGGTGAAGAGAAGAACGGAAAAAAATGAGCAATCGGGGGATGGAGGGGAGAGATGCTGAAACACAGGCCACATGTTGATGGATCAGGAGGCTGGTCACTGATAATCCAAAAAGGGGTCTAGTATTATCCAAATGCAAGTGGTTAGTAGACTAGCAAAAGTGTTAGCAACAGAAGGATGGGATAAGGTCTACAGATATGATCCCATATACTACCTCAATCTACCGGATCCCTGTCAGACATTCATCCGAATGGTCGGTTCTACTATCTATACATCTTGATGCAATTGGTAACTTTTAATAGGGTCTGGGTGGCAAATTAATGCAGATGATTAGCCTGTTCCCTAAACGGAACCTGTCAGCAGCAGAAATGACTAGAAACCTACCTAACCCTTATCAAACCTACTGATAGCATAACAGCGAAACTCCGTATGTTTCTGTTCATGACACAGTGTGTGGACATATTCAGAAAAGGCTAACTGAAGTTGGATTCTAAAGTAGTTGTATAAAGTCAGGAGGCGGAAGGATTTTAACAATAAGTCAAGCTCGCTCTCTTCCTAAGAAAGCCGCCTTCAGCTGTAATTGATGAATCCAAGAGACATCACTAACCATATTCCTGAAGTCTGATGATGCATGTCAATCACAGAGGAGGAGGCGTTCGAGTTTCCACCGACGCATGTTAAGATATCCTACGTGACTTATACAATCTATCTTCGATATCACCTTCATTCCCAAGTTGATTTTCTGGATGGATGCACCCACACTGGGTATGAGAGAAAACAAAAACTAGAAGGTGTTTACCTGCTTGACAATATTCCGTAGCGGTTTGTTGGCTAATTGCTGATGAAGGTTCTTTAACATGACCCTGTTTGGGACAATGGGTGTATGGACAAGCAACCATTCTGGGACAGGGGAAATGTAGCATATATGAAAGCCTTTAATTGGAGGTATTAAAGGGAGGTAGGTAAAGGATCATTCAATTTTTTTTTTTTTTTTGTAAATAGTCAGTCATGGTGAGAGGTTAAAAGCCAAGGTACTGGTTATGTTGAGCCAGGACGGCGGTCCTTCACGCCACGTTACAAGCCGCTGTATTATGTATAGTGACTGATTGTGTTATGACGTGAATCTCAAGGCTGAGCCTCGTTATACACTAATATAAATACATATTCCCAAAGGATTGCAGAGTCACTAGGGTTCGCGTACAGGGACACACTATCTATCTACAAAAGAGGCTTGAATAATGAAGGCACGCCCAAATATGAGATGATCCTATCTTATAATGTTTGACAGGTGTCAGCTTACACTGCATGTCTTGACATTGAATTCAGAGGTGCAATTGATGATGTGGTCACCAAAGTAAACGATAGAACGATGCAAGAAAGAAGATGTACCATCATTGTATGGCTCCATCCGACTAGGAAGAGCCTGAAACTAGGATTCATGAATAGTCTTTGTTTTACATAAATCCTTACCAATGAGAAGTCATTCCCTATGTGTTGAAGTGACAGCATCGTCCATAAAGGTGACACAGAGCTCCTCGTCTACAGCCATGCGTACGCGTAATTCGCCATGTTCTATGAATTAGCGTTGACCAATTATACCTGGTGTGAAGAATAGACATGAATTCAGATGTACGGCACAGTATAAACACCGAGCGAGATAGTGTACCTATCATCATCAATATCAATATCTGAACGATAAAGGATGGGAGTTAGGAATTCACTTTCTTGCACATTTGCCAGAGAAGAAGTAGGATTAGTAGTGCGAAAACACCATTAGTGATTAGTACAGGTCAGATGCGGAGCGTTGCTTTCTTCTGACCAAATTCGCGTCTATTTAAGTGGCGCAATGTCTCCGAAAGCTGTTTCCTGATGTTCCATTCTGACACCTGTAGTATATCAGCATAAGAGTGAACAGGGTGTACAATCAGGGTGGTGATTCCAGCAGATGGGGGCCGTGTGGCGTGTGAAGTCAAGGGAGAGGGGGCATTTATTAGGATTTCGTTCCCCTATGTAAACCAGGTCACAAGACACGGCCTATAGATAGGGCATTCAGTGACTCATGTAGTTTCATTGAAAGTATGTACTAATGGTAACATGCAAAATCTGGGATCCCTTTACACGGATCAACAGAATGGGGGTCTCATGACCCCTGTTGGCACCCCTGAAGTTGTAACATGGAATATTAAAGTTATTGATACAACAATCCCTGTAAGTACACAGATGGGACGTGTATTCCAAGGAGCTGCAAGGCGCTGGAAACCAATTGTATGAACCTGCCGCGAATGAATAGCCATCAGGATTTATGTGATACATTTGAACTAAAGAGAGAGATATGCAAAAATGAATGTGGCAATCACATTCGAGGGACAATTCTGGCCTTTCTTCAGATAGTGGACAGGACCAATTCCCTTGGAAAACTGAGCTTAATTTAATATGGCGTTTTTAAGTGGGGGTCATTCGAAAGAGCCTCAAGTACACCGCCCTCACCATTTCTATCTGGGTATCAGCTAGTAAATTTACCCATTGGTTCTGAAATAAAGAGGTGTCCTGGGATGGGGTTTGATCACCCTGGGCTTCAGTTTCTAGAGATGGAAGAGGACCCCCATCTAGGGTAAGGTCAGGCCATTACTGAAAATACGTCCTAGTTGATTGAGGTCTCAGTCAATTGGCCTGGAGTAAAAGGTCAAAGTACAAATTCAATGGGTTTCACTGAAGCAAAAACTCATGCCCTGGGGAACTGGGGAGAGTAGTATCACCATATCGGAGGGCTTCTGGAGACCAACTGATGTTAGATATTTAAAGTGTTGTAGAACTTCACATTCTAATGAGTCAGTGACATAATATTTCTCCGATCTCTCTCTTTCTAAAGATGCCATTGACTGCAATTGGCCGAGCCTCCCATGTTGATCCCTATAAGCTGGACGATAACATGATACAGAAATCAATCTTCATTGGACTAGGAGCTCAGACTGTCACTCGTTGAAACTAATGGTTGGACATCTAAGTCTATGGGCACCCTAATGTTAGTTGATCCGATTGTCTGTCCCCAAAAAATAGACATGATAACCCCTCTTGCCTTGGTCAGCAATTTAAGCAACATTATATCCTTCCTACTGAAGTAGCTGCCAGCTTTGACAGGGGGACTGTCTAGTCTCGAAGGGGGAAAGGGAGAAGAAGACGGTACATTGATGATCCCTAGATTTAGAAACCCATTACAGAATCAAGAACTGCCTAGAGTAACCACATCCAATTGAAAAGGAAGGATTGGAGGCATGCTGAATTTTATCATGCATGATCTTCCGAGAATAAGCGCTGCGTGAGTGCCCTCCTTACTCTGGAATTTATATGGGGCGGGGGGTTATAATAAAATTATAGACTTTGAACGAGTAGAGCTAGATGAGGGGAATAAATGGAAAAAAGAGGGGAATTTCTTCCTTTTCTTAAGACGACCAAGGACTTTCAATTTTGGAGATCTCAACGGATGGTACATATTTGGGAAGGATGAGGACAGTTTTCAATGACAGTCTGCCACAGTGTTTTTGGGGTTATGGGTTATATTAAAAACCCATATCTAGTCAATGGGCAGTCAACTAAATCATAGAAAGTCTATAAATAATAACATTTAGTCATTGGACCATCAACGGGTGAAAATAGTATTGGGAATATTACCTGTTGCAGCCTGTGTATGTGAGGTCGGTGCCATAAGGACCCTGACGGTCTTGGCACGTTGGCTTTGCTGATCGCATTTGGCTATCAGGAGAGATAATAAGTTCCTAAGTTAGTCAATGATTGGAACCCCCATCCACGCCACACACACACCACGAGACCTAGCCCTCACTATGTTTTAATGACGTGATAAAGGGATTGCCTCCAGGGGTATTAGTAGAGACTAATGAAGAGTCCAATATTGAGGTGAATTGAGAGAACATGATAGATCACGGGCCATTATTAGATCAATACACAAGCTGTGTATTATAGGGTAAGGTTCATCTTAACTCAAAATAAAAGATGCAGCACAGGCAAGGAATATACTTCTAGCGATATGTCTGGGTGAAGCACGAGGCGTGCTGACCATTCTCACCGCGAAATGGGTAAATAAAAGAGGAAGGATACGGAGAGGAGTATAGAGGGGGGCTCGCTTTAAATCCGCGCTCAAGTCTCTTCCTCCTCCCTACACCAAGCTGGAATCCAATTAACGGACGCGGAATGTAAGACGGGCCAGCAAAATAATTAAAGAAGACAATGGTGGACTTATGAAATGGACCTGAGACCCGGTTCATGGGGATAATAATTGGGTATGAGTAGCAGGCGGAGATAACAGCACCGGAGTCAGGGACGAGAACGTTTAAGAAAATAAATTACTTTGTATCAAGCTGTTCTTAGGTTTGAACTGTGTATACGATTTGGAGACTTTTTTCATCTCATATGCACAGTTAGTGTATGATGGGGTGGGGTCTGACTGTTGGAGATGTCTACAAGATCTGGAAACCGCAGGTTGTGAACATGTACCATTTACCAAACACTTCTGTGGAATCCCAGAAAAAAATGTCCCAAAGTGTACTCGTGTGGTGGATTGAGATAGTTTGTCATTAAAGAGAACCTGTAACCAAGGGGACCTCATTTTCACTAAAGACCAGGTTTGTATACGGAAACCCATCACCCTTGCAGTGCAAATGCCTCTCGCCCTTTCTAAGGCATTTGCCATTACAACAAATTGTGTCTTTATACTTACCTTGCACCCTGATAGAATCATCTGTGTAGTACCAGGGGTTGGCTTGGTTTGGAGCATTTCCCAAAAAAAAATGTGACTTGATTGCAAACTCCTAGGCTCTCAGCCCACCACCTTTAGTGCCTCTGTACAGCTCCTCCATCACCCACTTATGATATGAGTACAGGTGTTAGAGCTTTGTGAAGGAGCAGGAGGGAAGAAGATGCAATACCCAAGCACGCCATAGTCTACGGCTTGTTGGTGAAGAAACAAAGAAGGCCCCTTTATTTTACATTTTTAAAAAGAAAATATTATTATTTGACTCTGGTTGTGTTCTTCTGTTATCCTCTTTGAATATGTATAAATAAACACAAAAATTAGTTCAACTCACAGCTCTTAGAGCAGGTCATGTCCCTAAGCGTCTTCACAGATAGACGGAATATGAAAATAGGTTTAACAGGGAGAAGGTATAAAACATATGTCTTTAGTGCTACAGTAAATAAACTCTCTTTTCATCAAAGTATGATCTTTCATGAAGTGACCTCTGGGGGATTTAAAGCATGTTCAAGAGGCAGGAAACAAAACTGTAATTTAAAGTTATTACACTCGTAAGTACAGTTAGGGAGCTGGTTGGATAGGTAGAGGAGGCCATGCCATGGTAGGAAGGAATTCATTCCATTATGGAGAGTGTATGTGCAGGCCAGCTTGCTTTGATGTCCGGGATCTTCAATTAGCCAGGACGGCGCCCGCATTGGGATTTACCTGGGCAATTCCAGGGCCCAGAGATGATGGGGGCCCCCACATACGCTGACCATAAGGAATCATGGGGTATGAGGGGGCTGTATCTAATAAACCATAGGGTGTGAGGGGGCGTTATATAAAATAACATGAGGGGATGGTGGGATGATTAAACTAGGGAATAGGTTAGGTAAACAGTGGACTGTTTTAGCTTCAGAATTTTTAAGGAAGCACATGAGTCACTGCAAAGGGGACCAATAGGGCTCTGTCACCAGGGGCACCTACTGAAACCTGGAGCCGACCCTGATTTTTTTCTAGCCAACAGTTATCCATATGTACTAAAGAAGATGCAATAACAATGAAACCAGCGCGTGTCTACAGTTGACAGTCTTATACATTTTGGAAAAGATGGGTACTGGTTGGCGGCTTCAAAGTCAGCACATTGATAAAGTGGGGGATGCATTATTCTGGTTTTGACATCCACTTGCCTCTTAGATAGTCCAAAACAGTCACTTTCCTGTTGGAAAAGATGGAAGGACATAGAAAGAAACCGCCCCGTATGCTTGAGGTGAAAGGCACTACTTTTTGTGAACGACGTATGGTTTGGCTTTCTCATGTCCCTAGGCCTCTGAATGTCAAACATTGATGTCGATGGAAGCGACCTCATCTCCATACGGAAATTTTTTTCTTTCCTGACCAGAACCAAGAAAAAACAGTTTTCTACAATTTTGTATGAAGAGATGTCATAACGTTGCAAAGTGCTGTGGAAGTGGCGGGGTTCAATCTTTGGGTTTTGCTATCGCCCCAAAGTAATGTTCCCTTATCACAATAGAAACTTATTTGATATCTTACCTAGAATACAGAGTGGTGGATGCAAGGCAATTTCATAAGGTGATTAAGTCCCTTACTGCCCATAGTATAGAAGGTAGAGTAAAATAAAGGGCAATACTGCCATCAAATTATACTTCAGTAGCGGAATAGGCAACTGATCTGGTACTTCTGTTTAATTACTTGTGAGTAAGAAGTCGTTATAACAGTGGGGAAAAAAGTGAAAAAGCAACTTCGGCTCTTGCTCGATCAATATCACGCAAATCGGGTTCAGAAATCATATAAATTGATCATAAAATTGCTCTATAACATGTTTCCTGCAGATAGGACACTATGTACAATCTGCCCAGCTTCTCCTGCTCTATAACATGTTTCCTGCAGATAGGACACTATGTACAATCTGCTCAGCTCCTCCTGCTCTTTAACATGCTGCCTGACTATACAACACTATATACAATCTGCTCTGCTCTCCTGCTCTATAACATGTTTCCTGCAGATAGGACACTATGTACAATCTGCTCAGCTCCTCCTGCTCTATAACATGTTTCCTGCAGATAGGACACTATGTACAATCTGCTCAGCTCCTCCTGCTCTTTAACATGCTGCCTGACTATACAACACTATATACAGTCTGCTCTGCTCTCCTGCTCTATAACATGTTTCCTGCAGATAGGACACTATGTACAATCTGCCCAGCTTCTCCTGCTCTATAACATGTTTCCTGCAGATAGGACACTATGTACAATCTGCTCAGCTCCTCCTCCTCTATAACATGCTGCCTGTAGATAGGACACTATGTACACTCTTCTCTGCTCCTCCTGCTCTATAACATGTTTCCTACAGATAGGACACTATGTACAATCTGCTCATCTATTTCTGCTATATATTATGCAGTCTTTAGATAGGACTCAATGGCCCACATTTACTAAGAACAGTGCAGTGTGTACTATGTGCAGTTGCCTGTGTAGTGTTCAGGGCGCGCCAGATTCAGTATTTCTGGTGCATGTTCTTCATGAATCTGGCGCCCCCTGCACTGCTCCGACAGAGTGTGCCAATATTTTTGATGCACCTTTAACATGGGACATGCACCACATTTCTGTCAGACTTTCTTTGTTAAATCTGGAGCACAGTACGACTGAGCACCAGAAATTTCTGACGCATGAAGAATAGTGCTCCTCTCCTCCTCTCCATAAGGGCGAACAAATGCCCACCCGGTTACGACCCGGTGGGCATATGTTCGTGTGAATGCAATCTTAAGGTGGGCCAATATATCATACAATGTTATATTTAAGTTCATATATTGGGGCACATTTACTAAGGGCTTGGCGGCAGTTTTCTGTTGGACTTTGCACATTCTTTTAGGTGTAAAGGCTTGCAAAGGTATGTAAGTGGTTTCCACGCCACATTTGTGCCACACACAAACCTTTTGTGACGCAGCTGCACTAGCCACCATGCCGCACAAATTGGGGGACGTTCCGGCACTCAGCGCCGTTTTCAACCTGCAAAGGCTGTTGCATGCCCCATGTTAATGGTGCACCACAAAAAAAGTTGGTCAGGCCAGTGCGGGGAAGCATCAGATTCATGATTTCTGGCGCATGGTCTTAAAGGAAACCTACCACGTGAAATTCAACTTGTAACCTTCAAATACCGAGCACCAGCTCAGGGTGAGCTGGTGCCGGAGCATATTTTAGTTATTCTCCTAAACCGCTGTATTGCGGTTTAAACACTTTAGTAATCTATGTGAAGCCGCTTTGCAACACCGTGGAACGCGCTCGGCGCACCATGCGCGCGACCCTGCGAGCGTGCGGTCACCGGCTCTCCGGTACTTCCTATTTAGGTACTCGGCGCATGGTCGCACGCATGGTGCGCCGAGCGCTTACCCCGGTGCGGCGAAGCGGCTTCACACATAAAGATTACTAAAGTGTTTAAACCGCAATACAGCGGTTTAGGAGAATAACGAAAATATGCTGCGGCACCAGCTCGCCCGGAGCTGGTGCTCGGTATTTGAAGCTTACAAGTTGAATTTCACGTGGTATGAATGTATGTGTCGCACCCAGCATTAAACACGGGCAGAGCACTTTTAGTGAAGTTTCCGACTTTCTTTGTAAATGTGCCCTATGCAGTCTTTGGGGGATCATCACTATGATGAAATAGTCATATATGGAAAATGGTTTCTTTTACAGGAAGGAGATTACCCAGGGAATGATAAAGCAACTCATTAGGCTGCAAAGATTAGGCAGAGAAGTCATAGCTCCAGCTTTGGTAAAGCCGCTTATCCTTTGGCTACCTAGAAATCAGCTGTTACTGCTTTCACACGTGCCACTTAGTGCTAAGTATAACACTATATGACATGCTGAAACAACAACAGGAACCTGCGTCCTCCGACCTGATGTACTGCGCCATTCTCCTGCCTGAGGCATCACTGAACCCCTGCCCTGCTCTGCCTGTGTCCTAACAGAACCACTGAACCCCTGCCCTGCTCTGCCTGTGTCCTAACAGATAACATGTCTATATATGAGTAGTGGGAAGGCTGTATGTATTACTAGCTCAGTCATATTCCTTTTATGTCAATTCCCAATCCTATGTTGCACCCCAATGCAAACTTTATATGAGACAGAGGCACCTTATGGGCCCATATGGCACCAGGAAGACCATCCTTAAAGGAATAGTCAATTGGCCAACACATCATCTTTACCCCGAGACTACTAGGAGATCATGCTGTTGGTTTTCTTATCTCAATAATTCAGAAAAACTAGTCCTTCGCCATTGTGAAACACTCCTATGGTGACTCAAAGGGGCACCATACATGGCCTTAAAGACAACACGTGACCAGGTTTTGCCCCACTAAACTACTAGCACCCTTAGCTAGGGTAAGAAATGTCCTTGGTAGAATTTTATGCGAAATCTTACCCATTTACCTATAAAAAAAACTTCTCCAAAGTCAGGCAAAAGTGACTCTTCTCACCTCATTTTCAAAAGAGATGAGTCAAGTTTAGTGGTTGATGGGAAGTGTCACTTCAGACAACCCTATCTTCTGTTCTATAGTACCTAGAAACATGATACTGGTGTCATATAAAAGATAAGAATCTCATCTTTAAGATCACATCAGGCATTGTGAACTACAGAACCAAAGATACAGGCAGCTAAAAACATAGTTGGAAATGCAAGGTGCTTATAAAGATCCAGTTCCCGCATATTTTTTAACTGTCTGTATGTCCAGTTCTGTAGCTTGCATATTCATAATCTTGATGGAATCTGGGATTCTAGGTACTATAGAACCAAATATACAGACTTATTAAGAGACACTTCCCCTTCAACCACCAAACTTGACTCATCTCATGTGAAAATGGGATTAGAAGAGTCATATTTTCTGACTTTTCTGGAGTTTTTTTTATAGTGAAACGGTTGAGATTTCACATAAAAGAGGGAATTCTAGAAAGGGCATTTCATACTTTACCCAAAGGAACTAGTAGTTTGGTGGGGTAAAAGCTGTTGACAGGTTCCCTTTAATACCTGCATCAGTGCCATGGACATGGACCTATATACAAACATGTAAGTATTGGATTGTGTTATACATGGCATCTGACATAGCTGGATATCTACATCTGCTGGAAGGATTTTTGGATGTGAACGTGTAATAGATATTTAAGCATCCGGCCCTTTCCTGACCTCATGGAGAAGATGAAATTATGACTTGCAGCCAGCCTCTCGATTTTAAGATCAAATAGAGTCGGTGTCATAGTGTTCGGCACATTAAGGCGAACATTCACGCTCCTTTCTAAGAGGTGTAAGTGATATTATTGTAGCAGCTAATCCATACAGAAACAAACACGGCTGATCGATCAGCAGCAGTTAAAATAAAGTGTGAGGTGAGGGCGGCGGAGAGGTGGAAGGAGGGGGGCGCCATCTCATTACTTGGATGAAGTGAGCAGGAGGAGGAGGAGGAGGGCAGCCCTCCGTTCAGATTAATGTGCGCTGGATGGAGCCCTGGCGGCCAATCTGGATCGATCGACATTTGTCAAACTGAATTGGGGAGTCCCCAAGCAGCGCTCGGCACGACCATTCTCCAGGGAAGGGAAAGGGAGGGGAGAGGAGCAGCTTAATTTTGAGGGAAAGACTAAAAGAGGTTAAATACAAGACCTAGTGCTAAGTTATCCACTGAGAAATAATATCATAAACCAGACAATACATAACCTAAAGACTGGGTGATGCCGTATAATACTCTCTACGATGCTCAATGCTCTGACAGACCAAGGCCAACTCTGTCAAGTGCCTTGTTCTACATATTATATCAGCTCTATATAATGAATATCTATCAGTGTAAAAAAAAATGTACAGAATAATGTAAATCATGAAAAAGCAAATGGTACGTCATAAATATATTGCCACTAGGTGGCACTATCTAGGGGGTATCAAGGGAAAGAAAGCTTTTTGTATTGTTTCACAGGTTTTTGGACGGTTTGTCGGCTGCAATGATCAGCTGTAAGGTGTCTGTAGTGAAGGTTTATTGAGAACCCATGATCCCGTTATAGCAAAAAAATTGGAAAATCCAATTGTCACTGGGACTAAAAAAATTCTTTTCTGGAGCTACAATTATAAAATATACAGTCCCTACTTACATACAAATTCAACTTAAAGAACCTATCTTGTATGTAACCCGTGGACTGCCCGTATTAATAAATTGGTGCAGATTTTCATAAAATTTTGAAAAAGTCCTCTCAAAAGTTTTTTTATTTTGTAGGTGTCCATGAAAGTCGAGTAACAACACAAAATCAGAGAGAAAGGTAAAAAAAACTGGATAAACAAATGTAGTAAATTACCCCCCACTGACTTCCAGGCCCTGCTGTAGGATTTGATGGTGTTAAAGACTACAGCCACTGGTTTTGTAAATCATCATGTACTCCGTTATCAATGTTTAATAGTCATTTTTTGTACGATTTATCAGAAGTCTTAGAGCTGTTCTAGTTGCTCAGAAAACCAATCAGAGCTCAGCTTTCATTTTATAAACTGCTGTGGGAAAATGAAAGCTTACCTCTGATTGGTTGCCATGAGCAACCAGAACAATTTTGCTCTCAGACACTTCTGATAAATTTCCTTGTTTTTAATGTACAAAAATAGACTTTTCTATGTAAACACATAATAAGGGAGAATCAGACTTTTCCAGGTTATGATGAAGCAAATTTGTTTGTGTTGCTTCATCCCTTGCTCCAGCTGCAGCTTACAATGTTGTATAACCAGCAAAGTCCAGGAAAATGGCTGAGATCAAGTGTAGTACAATCAAAGTAAATGTTGTTATATCGGATGCTGGAGATGTAATGGTGGTATCTGTCAACAAGTTCTCCTTGTACAGTAGTAAAAGGGTGGAATTGAGGAAAGTGCTAAATTTCGACCTCCTTTGGGGTGTCGCTGGCTTCCGTAAAGTGAGGGTCCTTGGTGATGATGTCACGTTCGTTATGTAATCATTGTGTCACGTTCGTTGACTGCAGAAGACAGTAATTGGCCCAGAAGTCATGTGGGCGAACTTAAACTCGCTGCTGCCTGAGGCGAGATATAGAACAGCACCTTCTCTGTCCCATTTAAAAGTATTGTATCAGGTTATTGTTCCAAGTCGCTTCTCCAAGCAGCGTCTCATACCAATGCTAACATCAGGTGTGAAGAGACACTATTTTTTAAGTGGCAGATCCTGATTCAAAGCAGATAACTGTGCCCCTGATGCTACCCTCCAATCTTGCTGCAGGTGGTGCTGCCTGAGGCAAGTGGTTCAACTTGCCTCATGGTTACTGAACCCCTGAGTGTAAGTATAGCATTGTCTCTTGCTCTCCTTGCTCGCCTTAAACTGAAGAGTAACTTGAGGGGGTCGCAACTGGGCCCAAGAGGTTTAGGGGGCCCATAAGGTGTCACTTTCCCATATGAGAAGACTAGTACTATAAACCATACATTATAGTCAGGGGGCCTTGCACAGACTTTACACTGGGGCCCATCAGCTTCAAGTTATGACACTGTGAAGAGGGCAACTCTGAAAATTTCTTTAATACCTATTTATATTTAGATGTGAAACTTGTGTTACCCATGATTTATCTCCAATCCATGTGCTTGGTTAATTCACTCTTACACTCTGGTTATCATGAATGTAGGTTTTTGTTAATTTTTTTAATGTTTTTCCACTGAGTATATGGAGGGATATGGGGGTAACAAAGTGATCAGTGTCCATCTGATAAATCCGGTTTGACCCCTTTATAGCCAAGGGGTTAGACTCTTTCCACTCCTTCTCCTGCAAGGTTTGTATTTCTAATTAAGCTGTAATCAGAGAGGGAAGACACCCAGGGTTTGCACCAAATGACTTGTACACACTCCGCAGATTGGGTCCCTACTCGGCCACACTGCAAGAGCATTCTCCCTGAAATTCATTAGACATGCATGAGAGGGGCCTTATGAATAGAATTGCATTTAAATGGATTTTCTGAGAGAAGAGAGAAGCAGGGGAGGAGGGGGGAGGGAGAAAGGGGCAGAGTGTGTAGGAGGAAGAGAGGCGAATAGAGGGATAGGGAAAGATAGAGTAGAGAAAGGAATGGGGTAAAGCTGTACCCAGTGCCAAACACATAGGTGGGCATTGGCGTATATGGGCAGAGAGAGCAAAAGGGGTTAAATCACGAGCAGAAGTGGCAATGAAGGCAAACGGAGGAAGGATGATAGGAAGTGTTGTTAGTGAGAAACAGAGACAGCAGAAGAGGGGGTGTAAAGTGTGAGACAGCGGAAAGGAGATGAAGAATGGCAGAAGAACAGCAGTGATGTGCACAGAACAAATCTGGACTCCTCGCTTAACCTATTCATTACACTTGGCACTTCAGCTACATCCTTCCAGGGTGGCACGACCACCAGCTCCCCTTTTTTCTCTCAAATGCCATGTGTGCCCACATCTCCTTAGGAAAATAGTGGAAAAAAAAAAAAAGCACCCCGGCCGAGCAGCTGCAGCTTGTTCATAAGATCATCTGCTACGGGTATAAATTAATTAGTCTTCCCAAGGAGAGCGAAAAGAAAGAGAGAGAAAGACAGAACACGGGCTAATACCAGAGAACGCCAGCCTGGGAGGGCAAGGTATTATAGAGCAGGGAGGGAGCTGCTAATCCTATCAAGCAGCTACTATCTGATCAGAACAATTAGGATTTCTCTAGCTGAGAGAAAAGGAAAGGGGTGATGGCGGTGTCATTAGCATATTGGGAAAGAGGGCAAAATTTTGTATGTAAATCGGATTTGGAGGGGGGATATTGATGGGCATGGGTTAATGGCAAAAATGAGGATGGCATATAGGGTCAATTTAGCAGAGGAAGGTTGGCGTAAGGAATCGAAGTGCGGAAAAGGGAATCCAAGTGCAAGAAGGGGCACGGAGAATAGGGTCATGTCAGGCGGAGGGTAAAATATAAAATACACTTCTGAATCACGACTGTTACTATGCACAAGCGCTTTGTCTTCAAATTTTGCCAAACGCTGCAGCAAAGAATCCTAAATACCGCCCATCCCCGGGCCGGCGGTGAAGCAGTTAATGAGTTTATAGACATATTTACATCCTCTGCAAAATGAGCAGCGCCTAGAGAAGCTTCACCAATCACTGATGAGAGAGAAGATGTGTGAGCGAGAGCGATGGAGATGAGCGAGAGAGAGGGAGATGGGTATATGTGTCTGGATAGTGGATATACACATTACCCAAGATAGAGAGATGTCACTCTAAATATGGGGTAAGATGGTCAGGGAGGAATGCAATGATGAAAGAGGGAATCACAAATGACAGTATGGATAAGATGTAGCAGAACTGAGCCGCTACTTTAGCACATTTCACTAGATAAGTGGATTTGACAGAGTGTTTTACATAGGACTGCAGGTACATCTACTGAATAATCCGAAAGATATCAAAACCAATACATCTCTACTACATCCATATGTGATAATAATGCACCTCTACTACATGCATATACTAATATAACTGTACTATATACTCTATACACCTGTACATCCATTTGTTTTGCAAATCTGCAACAAAGTGTTACATTTCCTCCATTTCAAAACTAGAAACAGCAACATGTTATTTTATGGATCATTTTCTGCAGGGTTTAGAAAACATTTGTTTAAATGTCGTAAGACTTACTGCAGTGTACTATTGTATATTTAGCCATGCAAATAATTGCATGGGGCAGCATGGTGGCTTAGTGGTTATCATTACAGCCTTGCAGGCTGAGTTTGTATGTTCTCTCTGTGTTTGTGTGGGTGCTCTAGTTT
Source organism: Engystomops pustulosus (assembly GCA_019512145.1). Taxonomy (NCBI): domain Eukaryota; kingdom Metazoa; phylum Chordata; class Amphibia; order Anura; family Leptodactylidae; genus Engystomops; species Engystomops pustulosus. Next base: position 153,032,052 of record CM033646.1, read on the forward strand.
CCTCCCACACTCCAAAACATACTGGTTGGTTGATTAGATTGTGAGCCCCATTGGGGACAGGGACCGATTTGGCAAACTCTGTGCAGCGCTGCGTAATCTGTGTGTGCTATATAAATAAAGGAATTATTATTATATTTGCAGAATTTAAATGAGGAAAATTTACAATATAACACAGTGGGGCTTATTTACTAAGGGTCCCGCGGACACATTTACGCTGGGTTTTCTGACTTTTCACGGATCACGGCGGGGTTTTTGTCGCACACGATCGAATTGTGTCGCAATCGCGCCGGCTTTCACGTGACACAAATCGGGGGGCGGGCCAAAAAGCTAAATTGTGGCTCCGATAAATAATAAATATGGTACACACAGTGCCGTTCCCTTCCTTTGTGAATGAAATATGGTGCACACAGCACAGCAATAAAAGGAAAATAATGATCATCATAAAACTGGCACACAGCCCATAATAAATGCCCCCAATTGTGTATGAACTGAGCTGCAAGCCAGATAAAAAATTCTGATCACACAGTATCTAGTATATCCTAATGATGGGCAATGGAAAATTGTTAATTGCGGAAAATTTATGGAAAATGAAGGGTGTATAGCTGCAGCCTCTGGTGGAGATGACACGTGTCGCCAAAATTCTAGGGACTTCTGTTATGGTTCTGCTTGAGTGGTGGAGCGTCCAATACTGCAACTCCCTGCACGTCATATAGGTACTATACATATCTATTTATATATATGTATATGGAGAGATGGTGAAATCATACAGTGTGTCCTGATCCACCCTCATCTCTACCCCTCCACTTCTCCGCCTGCACCCACCTCCTCCTTCATTTCCATTCACGCAGTGTGGAAGCTTGTTAGTGATTCCTAGCAGTCTATCCGGGGGGCATAATTATTATTACTGTTAAAAAGCGGCACTGCTGAAATCACAGGAAGCAGAGCATGCTGGGAGAAAGTGTATACCCCAAAAAATGGTCTGATTTGTCTACAGATCCGTTTACCTAGAGACAAAGTAAAAACCGGACTCAAGATGGGTTTTCATTTAGGGAAAGTCCCAGGTGTGAGCCTTGCTATAAGAGTAGCGATCCTGTATATTCTGTATCCTTTGTTTCCTATACACAGGTATTTGCTCTTGTTTGAACAATGGAGTGCGCATACTATAGTCTATGTACACACTGGTATATGTCACACCCTTCCTATACAACACAGAACTGTAAAGAGAGACTTTAAAGGGGATGTACTGCAAGTGGTTATTATTCTCTATCCCATCCGACGGCTGGGATTCCCACAGGTAACAAAAAGTCACACCCATATATTATGAAAATGGGGCTCTCCTCCTTATTGGATGGAGCACCAGGTTGAGCAGCAATCCTGCTGTTTCATTCACTACTCTCCATCCAACACAGCTGTCAGCTATCATTTATTGTCTATAGCTGAGCACTACTGCTCACTCAATTTTTGAGTTGTTTTCCCCTATCCACTCCCTGTAGATAGGGAATAACAATCTAACTTGGTCCAACCCCTTTAAGTGTTTTCTAGCCTGCCGAATAATCCTGCTGCTTGTTACCAGATCCCTGGCTTCCACTCCAACCGGAAGCGTAAACAAACTGTACACCAATCATGACCAAGGTTGGAAAACCCCTTTAAGGCTGGGTTCTTAGAACTCCGACACACAACTTAATTTCTGTCCTGCAAACGCAACAGCTGAAATCCCTGACCGTAAAAATATGCCCGAATTTATGCAGTTTTTTTTGTGGCAATATGGCTACTGAAATCAGTGCATGTCTCCTACTACCTTTAACCTTTCTAACCCCACCGATAAGATATTCTTGGTGCCAGATTTAGTCCACTGGCAAGAACTAGATGGATGAAAATTTCAAAACGACTATTTTTGTGGATTTTGACATAAATATAACAGATGTGCCGTTCAGATTTTGTTCTGTTTATGCGAAATTCTGTGTATCCGTTACTATTATTATTTGCTGTATTTTGTGCTCTTGTTGTGTCAATTATGTTGGTCTATGTGCGCAATGGTCGGGGAGGAGGGGAAGGGGGTCCGCTGTTCAGACTCGGAGTGCAGGTATAATTACAATCTGTACGTTAGCAAATACTGACATAACCCTGTCATCTCCTGTGTGGGATTTATTGCAATAACTAAATACGGCTTCATGCAAATGAGACTGAGTACACAATCTGCACAGACCGCCGAAATGAAGGGAGGGGGTAAGGGAAACAATGAGCATAAAGCAATGCAAAAGAGGTGAGAGAGGTTCAGGCTCATGTGCGGGATGCCAGGGGATCTCAGCGGCGGAGAGGGCAGAGATGACGGAGCGGTTTCAGCACCTCGGACAGCGTATATTCACAGCGCATACATTTGCAACTGGGTAACTCGATTTATACGGCTCAAAGAGAACATAAGCGAATTTAGAAGAACATAAGCATGCATGATACATTGTCGCTGCATCACTCTCCTGCATCGTACAACTGCTCGGGGATCAATTGCGGGTGAGATACATTAGGCAAGCGAACAGTCAGGTCAAGTTTGATGCGTTGAAAGAAAGAAAAATGGGCAATCGGGAGGATTGGAGCGACTGAAACACAGGCAACATATTGATGGATCGAGGACTGGGTCACTGCTAATCCAAAAAGGGGTCTAGTTATCAATGCAAAGTGGTTAGTAGCTAGCAAAAGTGTAGCAAGGAAGGATGGGATAAGGTCATAGTATATGATCCCCATATACTCCTCCTCATCTACCTTGGATCACATTCAGACATTCATCTGAATGGTGGTTTGTACTACTATACTTCCTGATGCCATCCTTGTCAACTTTTAATAGGGTCTGGGTGCAAATTTAATGCAGATGATCATAGCCGGTTCCCTAAAAGGGAACCTGTCAGCAGAAATTGACCTAATAAACCACTACTAGTACGTCATCAAGCTGAACACCTTCCAGATCATGTTTCTTTCATGACACAGTGTGGTGGCATCATTCAGAAAAGCTACACTGAAGTGAGATCTAAAGTAGTTGTATAAAGTCAAGGAGGCGGAGATTTTAACACTAAAGTCAAGCTCTCTTCCTAAGAAAGCCCCTTACGCTGTAATTGATGGTCCTGCATCCAGAGATATCACTAACCAGATCTCCTGAAGTCTGATGCAGGATGTCAATCACAGAGGAGGAGGCGTTCAGAGTTCCCCACCTTGACTTCAGTGTAAACTCTCCTCCTTGTTGACTTTATACAACCAATTTACATCTCACTTCCAAGTTGATTTTCTAGATGATGCCACCACACTGGGCTATGGAAGAAACAAAAACTAGAAGGTGTTACTCTGCTTGACAATATTCCGTTATCGGTTTATCAGGCTAATTGCTGATGAAAGGTTCCCTTTAACACGGCCCTGTTTTGGGACAATTGGGTATGACAAGCCCCATTCTGTGACATGGGCAATATGTAAGAATGATTGAAAGGCCTTTGAATTTGGAAGTTAAAGGGATCATTCTTTTTTTTTTAAATAAGTCGTCTGGAGAGGGGTAAAAGCCAAAGGTACTGGTCTGGTCCAGGACGGCTCCTTCCGCCACTTACAAGCCGCTTGTGTTTGCAGCCTGTATTATGCTATAGTGACTTGACGTGTTATTGACGTGATCTCAAGGCTGAACCTAAAAAAATAAACATTTTCACAAAGGATTGCAATGGATCACTAGGGTCCGAGTACAGGAGCACTTATTATCAAAAGAGGCTTGTAACAAGAAGGCACTGCCCAAATATGAGATGATCCATGCTTATAATTGTTGCAGGTGTCAGTCTACACTGCTGTTCTTGCATTGAATTCAGCAGTGCAATTATGATGTGGTCACCAAAGTCAAACAGTATCAGAACGATCAAGGAGAAGCTACTGTACATCATTGTATTGGCCTCCTCCGATAAGAGAAGAGCCTGACACTAGGATTCATGAATTAGTCTTTGTTTTACATAAAATCCTTCACCCTGAGAAGTCATTCCCTATGTGTTGAAGTGAACAGCATCTCCATAATGTGACAGAGCTCCTCTCGCACAATGCCTCCGTATTGATCTCCATTTTCTATGTAATTAGCGTTCCCAAATTATTACCTGGTGTGAAGAATAGACATGAATCAATGTATGCGGCACAGTATAAACACATAGCGAGCTAGTACTATCATCATCAATATCAATATCCCTGAAGATAAAGGATGGGGATTAGGAATTCACTTTCTTGCACATTTGCACAGAAGAAGAATGTAGGATTTCTCAAGTAGTGCAGAAACACACATAGTGATTAGTACATGTCAGATGCGGAGCTGCTTTCTTCTGACATCCGGTCTATAATTGGCGCAATGTTCTGCAGAAAGATGTTTCTGCTGTTCATTCTGACACCTGGTAGTATATTCAGCAATAAGAGTGAACAAGGGTGTACAATCAGGGGGTGCATCCAGCAGATTGGGGGCCCTGTGTGGCGTGTGAAGTCAAGGGAGGGGGCATTTATTAGGATTTCTGTTCCCCCTATGTACAACCATGATCAAAGACACGCCTATAGTATAGGCATTCAGTGCTCATGTATTTTCATTGAAAAGTACGTACTAATGGTAACATGCAACCATTTCTGGGTTCCGTATACACTGTATCAACAGAATGGGGGGTCTCATGACCCCTGTTTGGCACCCTGTAAAGTTGTAAATGGATTAAAGTTATCGATAACAACAATCCCTTTAATACACAGCTATGTGACGTGTTATCCAAGGAGCTGAAGGCGCTGGAACCAATTGTTATGAACCTGCCTGCGAATCAATAGAAAATCTTTATGTTGATAACATTTGAACTGAAAGAGATATTGCAAATCTGAATGTGGCAATCCATTTCCGAGACAATTCTGGTCTTCTTAGATATGTTACATGACCAACTTCCCATTGGAAAAACTTGAGCTTAATTTAATATGGCGTCTTTTAAGATGGCGGTCATGTTCCGGAAGAAGCCTCAAAGTTACACCCCCCTCACCCATTTCTATCTGGGGTATCAGATAGTTAATTTACCCATTTGATTCTGAAATAAAAGGGTGTCCTGGGACTTTTGATTCACCCTGTACAATAGTTATAGCCATGTGCATATACAGTTTCTAGGATGGAAGAGGACCCCCATTAGGTAAGAGTCAGACATTACTGAAAATACGTCTCTACGTTTGATTGAGGTTCTCAGTCAATATGGCCTTGAGTAAAGGTCATAGTACAAATCAATGGTCACTGAAGCAAAACATCATTGCCCTGGAGACACCTTGGGAGATGTAGTATCACCATATCGGAGGGCTGGAGACCACTGATGTAGATATTTAAAGGTGTAGATGGTCACATTTCTAATAGATGTCTTAGTTACACTAATATCTTCTTCCTGATCTATCTCTTTCTAAAGGTGCATGACTAAATTGGCCGAGCCTCCATGTTGATCCCTATCAAGATGGGATAACATGATACAGAACAATATTCATTGGACTAGTGAGCTCAGACTGTCACTCGTGAAACTATACTGGTTGGCATCTAATGTCTATGGGCACCTAATGTTCGTGATCCGATCTGCTGTCCCTAAAATATACATGATACCCCTTCTTGCTTGGTCAGCATATTTAAGCAACATCATATCACCTTCCTACTGAAGTAGCTGCCAGCTTTGACAGGTGGACATGTCTAGTCTAGAAGGGCAAAGGGAGAGACGGCTACATTTGATCCTCCCTAGATTTAGACACCCATATACATAATCAAGAACTTGCCCTAGATGTAACCACATCCGATTGAAAAGGAAGGATTGGGCATGCTGAATTTTATCATGCCTGATCTTCCGAGAAATAAGAGGTGTGTGAGTGCCCTCTTACTATGGATTTATATGGGCGGGGGGTATAAATTATAGACTTTGAACGAGTAGGGATAGGGGAATAAATTGAAAAAAGGGTGGCATTTCTTCCTTTTCTTTAAGAAGACCAAAGTACTTTTCAATTTTGGAGATCTCAAAGGAGGTTTACATCATTTGGGAAGGATGGGACCAGTTTTCCATTGACAGGTCTGCCACAGTGTTTTTTGGGGTTATGTTCTATTAAAACCATATCTAGTCAATGGAAGTCAACTAAATCATAGAAAGTCTATAAATCATACATTTTAGTCATTGGACCATCAACGGGTGAAATCGTATTGTGAATATTACATAGTTGCAGCTCTGTGCATGTGACGTCCGTGCCCATTAAGACCCATGAATGAGTATTGGCAAGTTGGCTTTGCTGATCAGCATTTGGCTATCAGGATATCTAATGAAGTTCCTAATTTAGTCAATTATTTGACTACCCCCATCCACGCACACACACCACATTACCTAGCCCTCACTCTGTTTTAATGAGTGCTAAAGGGATTGCCTCCAGGGGTATTATGTGAGACTAATGAAGAGTCCAAATGTTGAGCGGAATTGAGAGAACATGATAGATCGCGGCCATTATTAGATCAATACACAAGCTGTGTATTCTAGATGTAGGTCTCATCTTAAAATCTAAAATAAAAGATGCAGCACCAGGCAAGGAATATACTACTAGCGATACGTCTGGGTGAAGCATGAGCTGACCCATCTCACCGAAATGGTAAATAAAAGAGAAGGATCCAGAGAGGATTTATAGAGGGGGCCTCGCTTAAATCACTCACTCAAGTCTCTCCTCCTCCCTAACACAAGATGGAATCCAATTAACGGACGCGGCATGTAAGCCGGGCCAGCAAAATAATTAAAGCAGACAATGGATTTATGAAATGGGACCTGAGACTCTGGGATAATAATTTGGTTATGAGTAGCAGGCGGAGAATAACAGCACCGGAGTCAGGGACGAGAAAGGTTAAGAAAATAAATACTTTGTATCAAGCTTTTCTTAGGTTTGTAACTGTGTCTAAGATTCTGGAGATCTTTTTCAGACACATCTCCTATGCACAGTATAGTGTATGATGGGTGGGGTCTGACTGTTGGAGATGTCTACAAGATCTGGAAACCGCAGGTGTGAACACTGTTCCATTTACTCAAACACTTCTGTGGAATCCCAGAAAACAACTGTCCCCAAGTGTATCGTGTGTATTGCGAATAGTTGTCCTTAAAGGGAACCTGTCACCAGGGACCTCATTTTCACTAAAGACAGGTTGTAGAAACCCATCACACCTGCAGTGCAAAAATGCCTCTCTGCCTTTTCTAAGCATTTGCATTACAAAAAAATTGTGTCTTATAACTTACCTTGCACCCTGATAGAAGCCTCTGTGTAGTCCCAGGGGTTGGGCTTTGGTTTGGATGCATTTCAAAAAACAACATTTGACTTGCTGCAAACTCCTCAGCTCTCAGCCCCCACCTTAGTGCCTCTGTACAGCTCCTCCATCCCCCACTTATGACTGCTTACCAGGCTGTGAGCTCTGTGAAGGAGCAGGAGGGAGAAGCTGCAATACCAAGCACAGCCAATAGTATAAGGCTTGTTGTGTGAAGAAACACAGACCTCCCCTTTAAACATTTTTAAAAAGGAAAATCTTATTCTTTGACTCTATGTTGTGTTCTTCTGTTATTCCTCTTGAATATGTATAAATCAACTGACAAAAATTTAGTTCAACTCACAGCTCTTATAGAAGGTGTCCCTAAGCGTCTTCACAGTATAGAAGGAATATGCAAATAGGTTTTAACAGTGAGAGAAGGTGAACTATGTCTTTAGTGCTACCGTAAATAAACTCTCTTTTCATCAACGTCTGTCTTTCATGAAGTGACATAATGTGGGATAAAGCCTTTTCCAAGAAGAGCAGAAACCAAACTGTAATTTTAAAGTTATTACATCTCGTAAGTACAGTATATGGAGCTGGTTTGGCTAGGTGAGAGGCCATGGCCATAGGTCAGGAAGGAATTCATTCTCCTTATGGAGAGTGTCTTTGCAGGCCATCTTTGCTTTGAACAGTCCAGGGATTCTCAATTAGCCCAGGGCCGGCGCCAGCATTGGGCATACCTGGGCAAGTGCCAGGGCCCAGAGCTGCTGGGGGGCCCCACATACGGCTGCACATAAGGAATCCATGGGGAGTGAGGGGGGCTGTATCTAATAAATCCATAGGGTGTGAGGGGGGCTTTATATAAAATAACCATGAGGGGGCTGTTGGGATGATAAACTAGGGAATATTTTAGGGAACAGGTGACTGTTTTAGATTCAGAATTTTTAATGATGCCACATGAGTTCACTGCAAAGGGGCCCAATGAGGCTCTGTCACCCAGGGGCCTACTGAAACCTGGAGCCGACCCTGATTTAGCCCAACCAGTTCTCCATAATGTACTAAGAAGATGCAATAACAATGAAACAGCGCTGTCTACAGTTGACAGACTATAAATTTTGGAAAAGAGGTACTGGTTTGGCGTCTTCAAAGTCAGACATTGATAAAGTGGGGGATGCCTTATTCTTTTTTGACCTCCAACTTTGCCTCTTAGCTAGTCAAACCAGTTCCCTTTCCTGTATGGACAAGATGGAATGACATAGAAACAGCACTGTCTATAGTTGAAAGTCAATACTTTTTGGAACAGACTTACTGGTTTGGCTATTCTCATGTCACTAGGCCTCTTGAATGTCAAACACTGATGTAGATGGAGCTACCTCATCTCCATAAGGAGAATTTTTTTCTTTCCTGACCTATAACCAAGTTTTCTACAATGTACTGACGAGATGTAATAACGTTGCAAAAGTGCTGTGTGCAGTTGGGGGTTCAATCCTTTTGGTTTTGCTATCGCCCCACGTCATGTCATTTCTCACAATAGAAAACTTATTTGCATATTCCTTACCTAGAATACCTAGTGGTGTATGCAAAGGCAATCTCATAAGGATGATTAATTCCTTCCTGACCATAGTATAGAAGGTAGAGTAAATCTACAGGGCAATACTGAAATCCATCATATACTGATGTAGCGGAGGCAACTGATGCTGTAATTCTGTATAATTTACTTTGTGAGTTAAGAAGTTATAACAGTGGGAAAAAAGTGAAAAAAGACAAATCGGCTCTGCTAGATCACTATCACAGCACATCAGGGTTCAGATATCATATAAATTGCTCATAAACTCATCATACATCAGTCCAAAACTTCTGTTATTCCTCTCCATGTATACAAGCATCAGCTTGGAAAAACATACATGTGCATAGCTTCCAACCATTCCGGATTTGGCAGGACAGTCCCGATTTTTGAGCGCTGTCCCACCACCCCGAGGGGTTGGGAGACTTTTCCAGCTTGTCCCAGGCATTAGTGGGTATTATATGGGTCCTCAGGGGGCATTATACTATGTGGGTCCCATTAAGGTCGATATTATACTATGTGTGGTGGTGGTACAAGGGGAGGGACAATGGGTGTGGTTTCTGAAAAAGCAGAGGGCTTTCTGTCCCTCTTTTTCTAACTCAAAATTTGGGAGGTATGTATGTGTTTGCTAAGGTCAGATGAGTAGTTGATGCGTGGCTCCTTAGGTATTGGATTATCCAACCCCTATAGCTAAACTGCAGCCCTGATGTAAGTCCCACAATCTCTTCCGATGACAAACTCTTTGCTCCTCACTAATAATAACAGTGACTTGTCTATTATTCTAATTCTGTTATCACGTTGTGTGGTATGAAGGTAAGCTGTAATGGGGGAATATGGTGGGTGACTTGTAAATCTTGTGAATGTGATAGGGAGTGAGAATAATGTCTCTCAGGAGCCTACTTCTGCTATCCGATAGACTTCCAAATGATGTGACACATCTGATAACATGTACGTCAGTGACACCTGGGGAGCTTATATCAGCGGGGGGCGATGTTATAGACTTTAAGGGCCAAGGATATCCAGAATGTCAGTGTTAGCTGAGATCCAAATTACTCATTATTTAAGCGTTTTTTTTTCCAGAATACCCCTCTGTTCCCCAGAGGAAGGGAGGAGAGCTTGTAATGATTTGATTACTTAAAAACTGCAAAAACAGAGCAATGCACAAAAGTTGAAAGATTTCTACAAAAATCTAAGGCAAAATCATAGCGGATTTGGCAACGAAGAAGCAACATGCCTCATATTGCGAGCAGAATTCAAAAGTCCTGGGACATCCTTTTCTTTCAGAAACTAAACCGTAAATACGGTAAGTATAAGAGTGGTGACACACATGGCGTTTTTAGGCCGATTTTGGGCAGTTTTTAGCTAGTGCGTTTTCAGATCGTAAAAAACGCATGCGTTAAAAAACGCATCCGTTTTTGTCTGGTCTTTCGAATTTGCGCAATTAAAAACTGACAAAAAACGCATGCGTTTTTTACAATCTGAAAACGCACTAGCTAAAAACGGCCCAAAAACGCCATGTGTGACATCCCCCTAAGCTGAGTTTTTCAGCACAAATTTTGTTTCATCAGCTTTAGGACGCCAATTTTGTTGAAAGCTGCGGCAGTGTAGGACACTATGGGGCAGATTTACTTACCCGGTCCTGTCGCTTTGCCCGAGATGCCAATTTGAATTGTAAATCCCCCGCTTAGTCCGAATCAGTCGAGTTGTCCGTTGGCCACGCCCCCGATTTGTGTCGCATGCAAGTCGGCGCGATTGTGCCAAAATCCAATCGCGTGCGCCAAAAACCCGCGGCAATTAAATGCAGCGCAAATCGGAAATAGTCGGGAAACCCGACGAAAATGCGTTGTGCGGACCCTTAGTAAATGAGCCGCAATAAGTTAGCGCCCTGCTCTGAGACACTTAAGACAGCGCACCTGTATCCCAACACTGGTGAAGCAATGTAGTGACGTCTTCTTTGATATGTTACAGGACCACTTTCTCATTGGAAAAACATAGCCTGGATCCAATATGGCGGCTTTAAACATGGCAGCCGTATTCCTGATATAGCATAAAATTTAGGCCTCCTTACAGATTACTTGATGTAGTGTTATTTTTTTTTTTTTTTAAGTTGTCCTGAATTTGTGCAATAATCTGAGACTTCTCCCACTATCAAAAAGTGTTGATATAAGTGGGTGTTCATACAGACAATGATGCATTCTGTCGCAAATGTGTAGCAAGGTTTTTATTTTCAAACAATTTTCAGGGCCAAAAGGGCAGAATTAGAGTTTTCCGGTTACAATATGTTTGTTAGACAAGTTGCTGTTTTTTGTGTCAGTCTGTTTGCCCAACAATCTTCTGTGCCAACTGCAATGCCACAGTACACTGGAGCTTCTTGGCGGCCATAGTGTGTAAACCGAGCTTCAGGTCTGCCATAAATTATAAAAGAGGAATTATGCGTCAGGGGGATCAATGACACTGTGTAAATGGAGTATCTGTGTGACAGGTATGGGCCACCTGTCACCAGCCGCTGAATTATGCAGTAATAAGACTATCTCACTCGATACCACCCATTTTATTGCCTACCTGATATCTTATCAACTAGGAACCCTCCTCTGCAGCAAACACAGGGAGTGTATATTACACTTCCCCCCCTCCCCCATGTACCTCCATATCCCTAAAGCAGTCTCTCTCTTCAGTCACCCCCTCCCGATCTCGCTCTATCACTCTAGATGATGCCCATGTTCAGAGAATGCCATCTGTTCAGACACAGATGCACAGAACAAGGGCTGCCAAGCAGGACGGAGAGCCACTCCTGACCAGTGCCTGACACTACGGATGCAGAGAATTCTGCAATGCTCTGCAGGTTTACGTACAAGTAATTTATGCAAACTAAGGGAGCTTATTGGATAAATTATTCACTGTATTAATATCTTTGGTAGAGAACACATATTACGTTCTATTTGTAAAGTTGTCCATGCATGAACTGATTCTGCCCAGTTCGATGGGCCAACACGACCATCAGTGAGAAGTTTGTTAAGGGCTTCCCTTGGGGCTATGTAGATGGCTTCTGATCTAGAAATTGCTGTTTTTCCACACAAGGATTTTCATGTTTTTTTTTTCAGATTTTCTCAAAGAAAGGGAAAAGAAATTGTTAAAAGTGCGTGCGTCGGCCAAGGACCCCGAGGGCTTGAAGACAAGCAGATGTCTCTCTGCCCGACATCCTTGGTGCGTGGTCAGTCTACATCTGTCATATTCCATGATTTTCATATTAAATTTCATCTTACCTGGCGCTTAAAAGAAAATTATAAAGCAATCAGCCATAATATTAAAACAACTAGCCTAACGTTATGTAGGTGGCATTCATACCACCAAACGAATCCAAGACATGGACCCTGAAAGACCTCTGTATTTATTTAAGTCATTTGTGCTACGTTAGAACTACTGTTGGATTAGCGTGATGAGTTAGCCTTTGCTTTCTGGGAATAGCCCTTGTCAATGTCCCTCCGAACTTCACGCTTGCTTGTTTTTCCTTCTTACAACACTTCCATCCGTTTCAAAATGGCTACCATAACAAGGGCAACCAGATCCATCACCATATAGCTCTGTGAGAAGATGACCCATATCCAGACTGGATTTCTTGTAACCGATTTTCAGTTTCATCGCCACACATACTGATCCTCTACTTTAAAAAGACCACCCACAAGACCGATTTTAGATGGTTGTCTCAAAGAGGATTCACTGTACATATTTTTCTCCAATTTCCAAAAGGAAAATCAATTTAACATGACAATGTTAATCCTTATTAGTGAAGCCCCCACCATAGCTTGGCATGTACTCCCCCTTATATTACTCTGCTCTGGTGGGAGAAGAGGATTATGCTGCATGGAAATTTCTGTATATATTCTGAGAGGATGAAGAGATCTGTAAACGCATAATACGAGGATTGTTTTCCGGGAATCACAACATTTCTTAAGTCTTGGAGTGTTGGTTAATATCAAAATAGTTGGAAATACTAGCCGCGATATTCGTTTTGTTGTTAAATTGTCACAGGCTTGTTCGCGTGCCAAGTTTAAAGATCCGTATCACGTGATCCCAAAATTCTGCATAAACAGAAATGCATAGGTTTCTCACATTTATCTAATATGGCAGATTCCTAAGTTCACATGTGGCTGACATTTTCAGACATGGATTTCACTGAAATATATATAGGGTCTATATGTAGGGTCGGCTCCACGTTTCAGTAGGCCCCTGGGCGACAGAGCTTCAGTGGGCCCCTTTACAGTGAACTCATGTAGAGGCATTAAGAATACAGAAACTAAAGCAGTTCCCTAAAATTTTTCCTAGTTTATCCCAACAGCCCCCTCGTGGTAATTTTATATACAGCCCTGACATGGTTATATTATATACTGAGATCCAGCTGTGTGGGCCCCCCAGCAGCCCTGGGCCCTGGCAGTTGCCCAGGTATGCCTGGTGCTGGCAACAGCCCTGGATATGGATTCCAAAAAATGGCCATGACCAATCACTTCTAAACCACGCAGATTTGCCTATTGATCTCAAATTGGTTTCCTGCATGTAAACAATATTCAGCCGGCTATAAATAGTCCAGGCAATTAATGTATGGAGCCCTGACGCAGGAATTTTTAATCAAAGGAATGTAAATATGGTACATGTGCAGAAAATAAGTGCATACAGTAGTATAAAAATAGAATTCATAGAGCAAATGAGACTGGGTTCTCATCTACAGTGTTACTGCTTCCCGTTTTCTCTTCAGTTAGGACTTATTCACCTTCACGTATGAAACAGACATTTGATGTTGGAGGTATCCACAGTTAGCACACATATCCATACTGGAACTTTTCGGAATATAAGGTGCACCGGATTATAAGGCACACCATCAATAAATGCCTGCTAAAATGTCTAGGTTCATATATAAAGCGCACCTGTGCAGCTGTTGTCTGTAAGTACAGTTCAAATATAAGGCGCACTGGGCTATAAGGCGCACTGGGCTATAAGGCGCACCTTTGATTTCTGAGAAAATCAAAGGATTTTTTGTGCGCCTTATAGTCCGAAAAATACGGTATTCCTTTTCATCCAGTTATTTGGCAGAGAAGGCATGTGACAAGCCCCATCCAGCCAATTTTTAGGCTTTTCTGCCATTGGGGCAGGCAAAATGCAGGAGTGAGAATGCTTTGGCCCCTCGTAGGTACTATAATCTCTGCCTATAAACAGGTCCGAACTGGTGGAGAAGGCTTTTAGATCTATTAATCTCTTAGTAGATTCAGGACACCGGGCAGCGGTGAGGGAATATTAAGACTGGCGAGTCAGCCTTAACATATTCCCCCCATTGAGTCTATTCAGATTTCTGTCTTTTCTGTTGGTGTGTGTTAAAATGAAGACTTGATGACCATTAAAGAGGACATTTCACACCTTTCACCAGCCCCTCTCTTAGCTTCCTTTATTGGGTGCCGCTCTAGTGATTCTGACGTAGTTTAAGTCTCCTCTCCAGCCCCCACCATTCCCAATACCTGTCGTATAACTATTTTTCTGAAAATATATGAGTTTAGATCCAGATACAGAAAACCCTGAAAATACACCCAGTGTATGCGTCCATATAGCAGAGCGCTGCCTTCAATAATGAGTATGATTTATTGTGTGAGTTCATGTACACTCACATTCATGTCATATATATGATGGGTCATCGAGACAGACACAAGACATCCCCGCGCCTGACAGAGCCATCACCCTGTGCGACATGATGAGATTTGGCCTGACAGACTTCTAGCAGACGTAGAGTCAGATGTATGGCACAGAGAAATGGATACCTCATGTGCCTCACAGACCTCTATAGCCCAAGACCGTCTGACATAATCTGTCTCTCATTCTCTCTCTTTATATATATCTATAAAGTAGAACTGTTTTTGTGGTAGACTGTCTCAAATAAAAATGTCTTTGTTGCCCACAGCAACCAGTCACAACAAAGCGTCCATTTTGTATTTCACCACTGAATCTATAAGCTGCGCTGTGATAGGTTGCTATGGGCGACAATTCGACTTGGGCTTTTCAATTACCCTCATAAATTTGGGCCTAGTGTCAATTATAACCTAACCTAACCTAAAGGGGGTTCCCCACACAAATTGCCTGATTATTTACACAAAAACATGAATGTAAAAAGCTAGTCGCTATGTTGTGGGTTTCCACAGCGGATTTTACCCATTCTCAGCAGTTACACAATGAGGATCAAAATCTTCTTTGGTCTTGGTAAATTTGTGAATTTTGACCCTTGTGGAATACTCTAACACAATTTTTAACTTTGGGTGGCTCCTATTTATCTCAGGAAGATGCAGCCATTTATATGGTAGGCCCGCTAACCCCTCGGTGGTCACGCTGTGTAGTGTGACTGATCAATATCTTATTATACATATCAAAATGGCCGATAAAATTTGCTTGGTAATTCTATTCCCTATTCTATAACATATTCATGGTGGGCCTGGAAGCAAGAAGGGATTAACTCCATCAATACTTGACAAAATCACCTCAGCTATATCTATCAGTGCAAAACAAAATGGCCGCTTTCCCTAGTGAATCACTCATCAACGTCATACACCAAAAACTGTATTGTTTGCTGCTTGTGTGCCAATGCAATTGACTGGGCATAACACGGTATCAAAGGGTATGACCTTCTGTACGTCACGTAACTGCATCTATGAGAGCAGGTGGTTCATAGAGGGGAGAGGGAGATAAGCTCATTAGAGATTTACAGTCTCTCAGAACCTGTCCTCAATGTACCCGAATCAGCCCTGGCGTATTATAGAGGCCTGAATGCACAGCTACATGGCACGGCGTAAATCACAATGAGAGAAGCGGGGGCTCAGTGCCGCCAACAATCAGCCGCAATTATCTTAGTTTGATCTTGTGATTTATCATACAAAACCAATACAATACCTCTGGATTTTACTCCGTGTCAGCAAATACGTTGTTAATGTCCCCTTTATAGTTATAGATGAGAGACTGATACTTTCTATTATAAAAAGCCTTACAAATAATAAAACGAAAAAAAAAAAAAAATAACATTACGGGTGCCACAAAATGAACAATGAAATGAGCATTGGTGCAAATAAAAGATTTAAGGAGGGCGACATTGCATCGAAAACCTGAAAAAAGGGGCAGATTGATAGAGTGGGAATTGTATAGAGAATGGCAGGGATGATACTGTAACCCCTGACGTGTCAGGTATTTAGTCCTTAACCAGGGGACAGAGCTGTGCTGGAAAAAAAATGAAATAAGTGCTTAAAATTACAGCAAAACGAGGTCAACGAGGAGCTAAGTTGTCAAGTGCCTATCAGTCAGGGGTTCAGAAGAAAACTACTGACTACTCGTGATTGGAGGGCAGGATGAAGAGCGACAGGGAATGAATAGAAAAGGAGAGAAAAGGTTTTTTTTTATTAAAGGGGTGTGGGGCACCGAATACTGGAGGTAATGAGGATGGATATCTTCCACTGGTTAGCTCTGCTCTTCACAGCGCAGAGAGAAGGGTGTGAGATAGGGTTCACTACACTGACTGATTATTACATTACACAGAGACACGGCGCTGAGAGAGGGTGACACCACGACTCGATGTGCTCAGAGAGACGAAAACAGGACAGAGACCCTGGAAGATGGGACCGGGATCAAGTCTAAAGACCAGCCATAGCAGATATAAAGGAAGTCTAACAGCTTGTATATCTCCACCAAGTACAAACAAAGTTAGGTCCTTTGGCAGTCTCCATCATGAGGGTCCTGTGGAAGTCACTGGTTTGAGGCCCCCCCATTACTGTCCCTGTTATAAGGATGAAGTAGTTGTGTACAATGAAACAGGTACTGGGTTTGGCTCACCCACGAATCTGATAATGATCACCTATACCCATTTTTCGGACTATAAGGCACACCGGAGTATAAGGCGCACCATCAATAAATGCCTGCTAAAACATCTAGGTTCATATATAAGGCACACCGGATTATAAGGCGCACCTGATTATAAGAATGAATGACCAGCAGGAGGCAGACCTGTGCACAGTACAAGGCAGCTGTTGTCTGTAAGTATGGTTCATATATAAGGCGCACCGGATTATAAGGCGCACCTGATTATAAGGATGAATGACCAGCAGGTGGCAGACCTGTGCACAGTTCAAGGCAGCTGTTGTCTGTAAGTATGGTTCATATATAAGGCGCACCTTTGATTTCAGAGAAAATCAAAGGATTTTTTGTGCGCCTTATAGTTCGGAAAATACGGTAGTTGAATCCTGGATCTATGGCAGTGTCGGCACTCAGTATCCTACAATCTACGATATCCACCATCTAAGTCAGCGGATTCTTATATCTTAGTGGGAACTGGACATAGTGTTTTGTGCATGCTTGCAATTTGTAAATAATCTCCAATAAATCATGCGGCAGCACAGTGCAGCATGCATCATTTTCCTGCCCATCGTTCGTCCATTGTGGCTTATAATTTATTTAATGTAATTACATTTTACTGCAAGTCTGATGTAATAAAGGAATTACACACTTCTTCCAAGGAATCCTGATTAGGTAAGAGTGCAGCGTATGCTGATTCGGATACAGCCCTTCTATTTATTACTACAGAGTACTATTATATTACTAGATCTTGGACATTCCCTATGAACTACATTACATGCCATGTGTATCGTTACACTTTGACCTTCCCTGCTATACCCACCATTGACTAATGTCTTAGCCTCTTGATGCTACTCAAAGAGATGCCGTCACCTCTTAACTGGGTCAACATTATTGAGCTGGACAACATTGTCATTGATCACTGCAAAGTGGGAGACATCTGTGACAATGATCCTCATCTGCAGGAGAAAAGATCAGCGGCGGCCGGGCTTACAACAGTGATATAGGAGACGCAACAATGTAACAGAAAGTAGCTCTAAATAATACAACCTGTAGATGTCCTCTACAAAGCAAGGTATAAACCTGCATGATCCAGAGTCTCGAGGATACATATTTCAGAAAGCTTTATGTATCCTGTATTATGTTCCTCGGGCAACCTGAAAAAATATTTTGGACTGACCCCATCCAGAAGGCTCCCTACATACTCCATAAACAAACAAAAGGCATAAAGTATAGAGATAGCTTTCAACCTTCTGGAGAGAACTCATTTCCAAAGCCTTTCCCATGCAGTACTGTGTGCAAGTAAGGGTTAAAACAGACAACTGTTTACAGTCCATTAATTCACAGAAAGACCACAGTGGTGGGACAGGACTCCTTGCATCATAGTGATAGAAGGAGTCCCTTCTTCCCCACTGTATAATTACAGTGTCTGCGCCATTGTTCTGCAGGAAAGAAGGGACTCCTACTATAATATATCACTATGATGCCCGGATTCCCATTCTGGACACTGTCACTGTCCTTGTGATTCAGGAACTAACCAACGCCATATGAGTCAGCTCTACGTCTTTATACACCAGTTGGATACCCTAAATGAGGACCAGAACCTCCCCAAATTTTATCTCTTCAAGCATATTTCACCTTTTAACAAACTTTGCCTAAACTAATAATCTGTTATGTGTGCAATTTAATAGATGCAGGCTCCAGGGTCCATTAACACCTTAGGATCTGGGGCCCCTCCAGCTCATTTGTATAATTTTAAAAGCCTTTTTTTGTAAAAAAAAACAGGGCATAAGATACTAATGTAAAAGCAGATCCTGCCAGAGGTGGCACGCACCAGTACGCCAGTGTGCTTGGTTTACAATCCTTCATCCTGGTGGTAGATTTCCTTTAGATAAATAAAAAGAAGAGGAGTTACACTGTTTCTTGTTGTAACAAGAGGTTCTGTTCTCTATAGTCTTTACTACTTTGCAATTCTCTCTATGAATTGGGATTTGGGTGTAGATCTATCTATCTGCTGTGACTCACTGCTCCCCCTCCCTTCTACATAGAGCTTCTATGTAGTTGGACACCCCAGTGAGCTTCTGTCCATCTTTCTAGCAAGACAGGATGCAGAAGAGATTTCAGAGAGAAAAATAGATTAAGAAGTGAGGAAGGAGAGTGAAAAACAGCCATCGCAAGGGACGAAGGAAACACTTTGCTAAGATAACATTGTATTCACGTATAGAAAATTAATTGCAATGCTAAAATCTGCTCCACCATTAAACAGCTCTTGCTTTTGGCTTCTCCTTGCAGACCTGTAGATACTTGGGGCTGATAACAAAATGAATGAACTCAGCTGCAATACCAGATTCAGCCTGTAGATAACAGTGGCGCTGTTCCCAATCTTATACCAACCCTTTTACTATTATGTATGCATTGTTTGCATTGGGGGATGGATCCTAGCTAAGCACAATCCCACATTGCTCTACAAGAGGCAACCAAAATACTACAAAATCACTAAATAAACGGAATACTGTATGTTTACAGTGTGCCCATTATTAGGACACATAAATTCCACATGAACATCTTACGCGATTTCCAAACCATTAGTGAAAATTCCGTGACTACTAATCTTTCATTTATTCATTCACATTTGTATGGCTGCATTAGGATTTTGTATTCATCTAAATCTTTTGAGACAGATTTAGTATTTAGCAGCGCACACACAGAATGGATTTTACGTGTCCTTGTACAACAACAGGCAGCGATTTTCAGGGGAAAGTTCCCCTTTTATATAATGGATACTAAAATCAATGCAAAAGAGTAAAAGTCAATCGAAAATTGAAAGGAAAAAAGAAATCATTGTGTTTACTAAAATAGTCCTACTACATTTCATAAAATATGAGGATTAAAAGGGTTTTCTGGGATGAAAACATCAATGTCCTTTCCTTAGGATATAAGATTGATGGAGGTCAGTGATTGGTTCTCCAACAAGATCTGCTTCTGCTTCACGCACTAGTAACATCACATACATTGGTCACATGACCAGTTTGCTGCATAGTCCTTTTCACGTTTTCGGAGGGTAGATTAGTCTCTTCTCATTGAGTGAACATGCCAATGTGTGGGGAGGTCAAGAGGAATAGGAAATTTGATGAAACTGACTACACCACCTTCACGCCATGTGGGGCGTAGAAGGGCATGGGAGCTTTTACTCCAGCCATGGTAAGGTGGTCAATGGACTCTTGTTCTCGAGATAACCGTGGATTTATCATAAATGCAAAAGGTTACCACCAAGATGAAGGACTGTAAACCAAGCACACTGACATACTGGTGTGTGCCCCCTGTGGCAGGATACACTCTTCTTTTAGCTTCTTAAAGCCTTGTTTTTATGAAAAAAAGGTTTTAAAAGTTATGTAAATTAGCCCGAGGGGCTCCCGGATCCATAGATATCAATGGAGGTTGGAGCCTCACAGTCTCATTTGCATAATTTTCAAAACCTATTGTTTCCGTAAACAAAAGGGTTTAAGAAGGTAAAAGAAGAGTGGATCCTGGCACTGAAGGCACACACCAGTATGTCAGTGTGCTTGGTTTACAGTCCTTCATCCTGGTAGTAGATGTCTTTTAAATAATAATAATCTTTATTTATATAGCGCCATCAAATTCTGCAGCGCATTACAAGTTCTGGGGACATTACAGAGTCATTACAACAGTCATATGAAGCAATAGGAGTGAGGGCCCTGCTCGCAAGAGCTTACAGTCCATGAAGGAAATCAACCTTCAAAATCCAGCATAGAGATGCAGGAACACTTGCTCATAAATCCAGACAGCATGAAATCTTCTTAAATTAGCTTCTTCCTTCTAAAAGCAACTTTTCAAATTATGCTAATTCGCCTGAAGGGTCTTTGGGTGATACCAGACCACTTCTGTGCTGTAGCTTCACAGGCTTTTGGGCTTTCTCCCTCTCCTCTCTCAGCCTGTGAAGCTACAGCATGAAGTGGCTCTAGTAACACGTCCAACAGTCTTTCTGGCTCATTATCATAATTTTAAAAAGTTGATTTTAGAAGGAAGGAGGCCATGAATAACAAATATAAAAAGATTATCACAGTCACAGTGCCTGGATCTATGAGTAAGTGTCCCTGGTTTATCATGATGGATTTTCATGGTAGATTTCCTTTCAAAATTTACATTGGACATGGATAATCTGTGTTATATGGTTGTTGTCCGTCCTATAGGAGCCTTGTACCTTCTTCTGGATCAATGCTATAGAATTATAGGCTGGATTTGATAGATACATGTCTATACACTACGGAACAATATAATGTGAATATTGTACGGAGCCATAATAAAGTGCATGATCTTTTACTGTGTAGATAATACATTGTGATTTTGTTTTATGAACATATCAAAAAGATTCGTACAAGTAATGAAGACTGACAAAACAAAAGGGGAATGCGGAGCATGGAAGCCTATAAAATACTGCTTTGTTCACTACCTACTATTCACTAAAGAAGAGACCATTAGAGTCAAGGAAAGTACATTAACAAGGGACTTTAAATACATAAAAAAAATAAAAACCTGTATCAGGAATCCATTAAATAAAGGTAACGTATCGGCACCATTGTCTGTCTGGAAGCAATGAGTCCATTATTCAGGGATATTCAATGTCCTCCCCTTGAAAACCCGACTTTACAGGCGGTCCCCTACTTAAGGACACCCGACTTACAGACAACCCATAGTTACAGACGGACCCCTCTCCAGACCCTATCTTGTATGTAACCCGGGGACTGCCTGTATATGAGAACTGGTTGTGGTTATTAATGCTGTATCATTAGATTTAGGTCATATTCACACTTCCTTTTGGGGATCAACATTATTTTTCTGTCATTAAAGGATTTTTTTAAACAATTTTATTTGAATGGGAATATGGCATTTGATGAAATCACGATCCCAACATTAAACTGATGTGTGGTATTGCTCGGAGTCAGAGCCCTACTACCAGTCCTCATTGACCTATCCTTTTCAGGTTAAGATGGATATAAATAGATATGATCTTACTTTTTCCAATTGCTTCAATGCAATTCAATGATAATATAATATTCAAGGTAAAGCTTGAAACATAATACTATGTCTAATCGTGCAATAAGGTCAGGGGTGAACCTATATTCTCTGCTACCGGAGGTCAGCTATGGAATAATGTCCCCCCCATCTGCCCTGTCCAGTAGATTTATATTAGGTTATTACTTTCGGGTTCTCCATGCAGTGTCTCACACCCATACTTAAATCAGTTGAGGAGAGACAGTATTTTTAAGTGTCAGGTCTTGCTTTGTAGCAGCTGACTGCCTCCCTGATGCTGCCCCCATCTTGTTGTAGGCGGTGCCGCCTGAGGCAAGAGGCTCAACTTGCCCCATGGCTGGTGTATCCCTTAGTAGGGTCTAAGGAAAATTTCTATGTACAGCCCTTGGGATCCTGCAGTCGACATAACACGGGTACTCACAAAATTCCCATGATGGGATTGCCTCACAGCAGTGTCTGATCACGATAACGGATCCTGAGCCTTTTCTTAGGAAAAAAAAACTAGCCACTATATTCCACTTAATGGAGATGTGGAAGATGGCATTTTTGGTCCATTTTTACGCATGCTTTTTTAAAAATGCATCCGTTTTTGACCGTTTTTCATGACTATCTTAATAGATAATCAGGTTCTAAAAAGTCAAACGCATGGTAAACAGTCAAAAAACGCATGCGTTTTTAAACGGACCAAAAACTCACAGTTTTACCTGCACTGAAATCCAAGAAATGCACCATTCAATTCCCTATCAGGTTCTTTAGGTAATTCTACTACCAACACTGTACTGACGGCTCCCTTAGATACATAGGAGTACACAGGGTCGGTTTTAGACAGAGTGGGACCCTGGGCAAAACTAAAAGTGGGGCCCCAAAATGAAACTATTTTATGAACAGTCACATTCAGTAAGAGGCTCCTTTAGCCCTGCACAATAATAACACGTTGTAGTTACAAGCAGTAGTATGGGAAGTATCTGTAATATGGGACTGTAGGAGGATTATATAGGAGATAGACAGATGATAGGTACATGGATGATAGGAGATAAATATGAAAGATGATATAGATCTATAGATAGATGATAGATTTATAGATGCAGAATTATAAAGTAGATAGATACAGTAGAAGAGAGATAGAAGACCGATCGATTGA
This sequence comes from Engystomops pustulosus, assembly GCA_019512145.1. Taxonomy (NCBI): domain Eukaryota; kingdom Metazoa; phylum Chordata; class Amphibia; order Anura; family Leptodactylidae; genus Engystomops; species Engystomops pustulosus. The sequence goes on from CM033646.1 coordinate 153,054,945, forward strand.
TAGATGGATAGATAATAGATATGAGATAGCTAGGTAGATAGAAAATATATAGATACATTGATAGACAAATATCTAGATAAATAAATGGTTAGACAGATATATAGATATGAAAAAGACAAATTATAGGAGATAGATAACTAGATAGATGATAGACATATAGACAGGAGATAGATGATAAGCATGTTCCTGGGCAGTCAACCAAGGAGTATTATAGGAGCATTACATCCTCTGCCCACAAAAGTCCACATGCAGGGGGCCCGTTTAGTACAGGGGGGCCCCTGGTCAAATGGACAGTTTGCCGCCCGCCAACGCCAGCCCTAACTGCCTGCATCAGATATGACTACTGATTTATGCAAAAATAGATGATTTATCTTTTCAATTACACTGATCTGCTCCCTACTCTAGGACACTCTGGTGGACTAGTCCAGGTCCATCTGTGGTGACACATCGATAAGTGATTATGGCAATCAGTATAAATTCATCAATTGCATATGGCCATTCACAACAGTAACAAACTCCCTCATCCAGAAGGAATGGACATGACTAAAGATGACTGGTGGCAGATAGATCTGATCTAACTTCTATAATGAGCTTTACAGTAACTCCAGTAATGTTCATTTCTATTCTTTAAGATGTGAAAGTCTCTATCTATATTCATTACTTGATCAAAGTGTCTTTTCTGACTCTCATCATGAATGGACCGGATACAAAAGAAGGAGGCCTCACTTTCTTACATGACTAAGTCGCTCTCAGGCTTTGTGTGATAGCCCGGCGCGGCATGGAGTACCTCACACAAAGCTTCCCTCCCTAAACATTAGTCTAGGATATATAATTTATTACGCTGGGAGCAGAAAAACACTTATAGTGAAAATCACAGCTCAGTGTCAGATGCTGCAAACAATGGAGGCAGGTAGCACCTGGAGACCCTACGGACAATACCCGAAAACTCTACTGTTCTCGTTTTATCGAAATCGCTTTTCTCACCTTTCATGAGGGCGCCCAAAAGAAATACACAGACAGTCCCGGGTCACAAACAAGTTAAGTTGAATTTGTATGTAAGTCGGAACTGTATACTGTATCATTGTAACCCCAGACAAAATTTTTTTGGTCTCTGTGACAATTGGATTTTAAAAATGTTGGATTGTCATAAGGATTACCAATAAAACTTAATTGCACCTTTGATAACTGTTGTTTATTGTAACCTAAGTACAGTAAGTTACCAACATTCAGAGGTCCGTTTGTAACTAGGGGTCGTCTGTAAGTCGGGTATTCTTAAGTAGTAACATCCAAATAATCCGGCCACTATTGAAGTCATCGGTAGGTGTACGACATAATTGTATCACTTTACTCCCGCGTCTACGAAGGATTTCTATATGGCGTTACCGTAACGCAGAGAACAAGGGTTTGACACATTGAAATGTACAGTTTCGGTATGGCTGCCAAGTTCTAAATAAATTATAATAATAGTAATTGGAACTGGCACCCAGACTGAGGCTAAAGTGGAGCAGAGCACTTGAGAATATCATACAAGTTGATATTTCTACGCTGGAGTGCTTTCTTCTATCCCGATGTAATGGAGGAGAAGGACGCTCTCTAGATACCTACACACCGAAACCTATGGCGTCTGCCGGCCAGTCCCTACAGGAACCGCACAATCGGATAAAAGACAACCTGATTATCAGCTCCCCAGATACGGATCAAGTCAATGCTAATTTTTTCTTAAAGCGCACTTTCTGGGGCGGAATTATTATCAAGTTAGTGCAATAGTATTAATAATTAATTGGTAAAAGTCATTAATATGGTAATGTGAATTAATCATTCATGGAAGTGATAAACTGAAAAGAGTCTGACAAGAGTTCTCAGTTTCTTGTATAAATTGTGTGAAGCGCAAAGGGTTGGGTACAAAAGTCCGAGCTTATCAATACAATGTATTATATGTCACTATAAGGGAACGATCAATAATATTATTTCAGTTGGCTCCATTATTTACCTTGTATTCATTCCAATAGTAGGGATAAACAGAACAGTGATGGAAACAGGCAAGCAGAGATGTTACAGTGATGATGCATAGCATAATATCATGTCATACTAGGATGTTAATGATGTACTCTGTGACATCACATCGTGGGAAGAAAAACACAATGACGTCACCGGACAGGATAATGTAATAACTTAACGACACTGTATATACTGTATATAGGACTACAGATACTCAATGTGCTGTATATAGGGTACAGCTACTCACTGTGCTGTATATAGGGTACAGCTCCTCACTGTGCTGTATATAGGGTACAGCTACTTACTGTGCTGTATATAGGGTACAGCTCCTCACTGTGCTGTATATAGGGTACAGCTACTCACTGTGCTGTATATAGGGCTACAGCTACTCACTGTGCTGTATATAGGGCTACAGCTACTCACTGTGCTGTATATATGGTACAGCTACTCACTGTGATGTATATAGGGTACAGCTACTCACTGTGCTGTATATAGGGTCTAAGCTTACTCACTGTGCTTTATATCGGGCTACATGTACTCAATGTGCTGTATTAGGGCTATATCGATACTCACTGTGCCCTGTATATAGGCTAATCTATACTCACTGTGGCTGTACTTAGGGTCCAAGCTACGTCACTGTGCTGTGATAGGGCTAATCGATACTCACTGTGCTGTATATAGGGTACAGCTACTCATGGCTGTATATAGAGGTAACAGCTTCTCACTGTGCTGTATATAGGGTAAACAGCTACTCACTGTGCTGTATATAGGGCTACAGCTACTCACTGTGCTGTATATAGGGCTACAGCTACTCACTCTTTGTATATAGGCTACAGCTACTCACTCGTGCTGTATATAGGCTACAGCTACGCACTGTGCTGTATATAGGCTACGCTACTCACTGTGCTGTATTAGGGGCTAACATTACGCAGGTGCTGTATATAAGGGCTATCGATACTCACTGTGCTGTATATATGGCTATCGATACTCACTGTGCTGTTATAGGGTACAGCTACTACACTGTGCTGTATATAGGGCTCCAGCTACGCACTGTGCTTGTATATAGGACTACAGCTCAGCACTGTGCTGTTATATAGGACTAACAGCCATCGCGTGCTGTTAATAGGACTACAGTCTCCTCACTTTGCTAGTATATAGGCTACAGCTCCTCACTGTGCTGTATATAGGGCTACAGCTACTCACTGTGCTGTAGATGGGCGACACTAATCACTGTGCTGTATATAGGAGGGCTACAGCGACTCACTACTTCACTGTGCTGTCTATAAGGGCCTACAGCTACCACTGTGCTGTATATAGGACTAACAGGCCTCACGCTGTGCTGTAATATAGACTACAGCACGCACTGTTGCTGTATAGTGCCTACAGCACTCACTGTGCTGTATGAGGGCTACAGCTACTCACTGTGCTGTAATAGGGCTACAGCTACTCACTGTGCTGTTATAATAGGGCTACAGCACTCACTGTGCTGTATCTAGGGCACATGTACTCAATGTGCTGTATATAGGGCTATCGATCTCTCACTGGTCTGTATATAGGGGGGGCCCTAATCGATACTCACTGTGCTGTATATATGGTACAGCTCCTCACTGTGCTGTAGTAAGGGCTACAGCTACTTACTGTGCTGTATATAGGACGACAGCTCATCGCTTGGTGGTGCTGTAGATATAGACTACCGCTCCTCACGGTGCTGTAATAGAGCTAATAATGAGCAAAATATCTTCTGAGCGTGCAGAAGCTCATTGATATTTACAGAAATCGTTTGATTGAAGCCATTGGCTCAAAAGTTTCTTCAACAAATATCAGTTGGGACCCATCATTTGTGGCCTTCATTGGTTTATTTTCATAGCAATGTAATTTATTTTTCTACTTTTGTCAGAATTCAAATTATTTCTGTGAACCATTGTGTGTTTTTTTCTTTCATTAAATCAGGGTGGAACAACAATTTTGTCCACGTGTGTAATTATCCACACTAATTACCTCCAATGTCTAATTGGAGAACAGGCCCTTCCGTTTGTTGACACCCCCACCTCTCAGCGGTCATTTCTATGCATGAAAATTCCTCCTCCTCCATAACAATAGCCCATATCAGCTAAGTCCATACTTGAATGTCAATGGGGAGACGACACCGCTAACTGCCTGGCACACCTTACTGCAGATGTTCATAAGGTCATTGTCGTCAATTCTTGCCACCACCAACTCAAATATGTCCATATAGGGTGTAACCCTGACGCACTTTTACACTGGTCGCATAATCTAAATATACAGTAATAGTCAAGTTAAACAAACCTATCATATAGCAGATTTTTGCTGTTATCCTGGAGCTTTAGAGTCACTTGGGCTTGTAACTATTGAGTCTTTGTATAATCTCCCCGTCGAAGCACTAGTGAGCCGGCTCCCCATTGATCAGATGGTCCACCAACATGTAATACCTGATCACCAGAGACGGGGTTCCATATCAAAGCCCCTGCGCTTGTGAATACAGGAGGATGCTCATCTAATTCTGCACAAAGCTCTCATTGATTGCCTATTGACGACTGTTTTGCTGTGTTTCCCAACAAAGCTCTGTAGAGAGCATGTCGTGCTTGACTTTGGTCAATTGTTCTCAGCGGGACTTACGCTCCATCCTCAATCGGCTGATGGCAGAGAGAAAAATGTCTGAAATTGGGACGAATTATCAAAAAACTCTGATCTGAGCAGAATTATAACTAAAAGTGCCCATGACATTTACACATCTGTCAAATCAGGGGGTTGTGCTTGTCAAAACCCCCTACGGGTGGTGAGCGTGGCATGCGCATGGGGTGGGTCCCATCTCTTAGGTGTGCATATATCTTTCTAATATCTTCCTACACAATGGGGTCTTTACTAATGGCCCGATTCGCTTTTTCCCCGACGTGTTACCCGAATATTTCCGATTTGCGCCGATTTTCCCCTGTATTGCCCCCGGGATTTTGAGGAACGCACGCGATCGATTGTGGCGCTCGCGCCGGCAGCAACGCGGACGGAGATCAGGGGGCATGGGCCCGAGCGCAAACCTGACGGTTTCGGAAAACCGCCGCATTAAAAAATAAAGTGGTCGCTTGGGACACGCTACCTGCACTCATAGCCCGATCCGTTGAACTCCTCCAGCCGTCAATGCTTTTCACGCAGCAGCGCACCGTGTGACGCGGAGGAACTACTTGAGGAATCCCCGCCGGACCTGAATCCAGCGCAGAGAATGCGCCGCTGGATAGGGAACTGACCGTGTAGTAAATCTTGCCCTCCCATAATCTCTGTGGTGCGGAACAACGGATCAGGGATATTGGAAATTTAGTATGTCCAACATTCTCAAATGGTTTGATTAAGCTTACTTAACAGCCACAAGTCCAACAGTTATTATGTGACTTGTAATCTTAATTTCTAACGTTCTCCTGTCGGCAGCTATGGGGCACATGTACTGCTGGGTCCCGCAGGTTTCCCACACACCCAAAGTCCTTGTCCACGATTAAGCACTCGAATGCCGCGATTCACTAAATTGTGCGCCCGATATACTGCTCAAAGTCGAACAGAAAAATACTCACCTTCTTCTTCCTGGTGCATATGAGTGAATTGGTCTTCCACAAATCCCACGCTCAAGAGCAAATACAGCTCGGAATCGTCGACTACACTCCCCCATTAGTGTCGCATGGAAGCCATCGCAACTGTGCCAAAAACTATCAACGCACACAAGCCCAGCACAAAACCCTGTTTAAATAAACCCCTAATTTCCTGTAATCTGCTGCTTTTTCTTTCTATGCAGTTAAATGGAGATCACTGCTGTCTCCCTGCTCCCTCGCCATAGACATCTATGTACTCAGACAACTCTTACTTAGCAGGACCAGGTTTGGGGCAGAGGCTTCAGAGAGAAAGTCCAGTTGTATCCATGATTTAAGTTTGTTGAAATGTTAGTGTCCCATGACAGACGTTCCCCAGTTAAAGACACTCGACTTCAACCGACCCCTAGTTACAGACGGACCCCTCTTCCCACTGTGACATTTGGTGAAGACTTTCCGAATGCTTTTTCTATATTTCCCCTATATATTTCAATGATCACATCTGTAAGATGTCTGTATGAAGCTTTGTTGGATAATCCTTGGGTTCCCCATTACAAGCAAAAAAAACGACATATGATTTTGTCTGGAACTACAATTACATAAAATATACAGTTTTTGAACTTGCATACAATTCAACTTACAAAACCTAGAACATATCTTTTTACTAACCCGACTGGCCTCTAAACAAGAAGACGTCAGCCCTATTGGGTTTTCCCGTTTTGATTATGTTCTCTTTATTAACAATTACAGAACAGTACACAATAAACCCAAATGATTCTATTAGTATATAGCATCTAATAATAAACATTAAGAACCAAACGTTGGCGCTCATCTGAGGAGTGGTTCAGTTCTTCTTAAGGGTCCTCTGTCTGATCTCTGCGTTATCACTACCTGTATGGCGGTGGGGAGATTACTGGGTGCTAAGAAAGTCAGAGATACAAGTGTCCTAGATAGTAAAAGCAAGGGGTGGAGTGTCCCATGATCCATGAAGGATGCAGCCGCCTCAGGTTTTACCCCCCAGAACCCACATGTTCCCTGTCCAGATCCATGCAGAGCGCTGCGGGCGCTGAATGTGAGAGCCTGCGCCCTGGGCGCTGCAACCGCAATGAACCCCCACACATAACAGACTAAACACACAAACTCCACAGCCTGGGCAGTGATTTATACAGAACCAATTGGTGCCGCGCTGGCCTCCATTGTAATTGAATAAAAAGATACAAGAGCTGAACCGCACCTCCAGCCGCACATGTTCACATGCACTTTCCTCTGATATAGAGAATGGGACAATACCAAAGATATAGACATGTTACTACTGAACAATAGGCGGCTGTGAGACAAACAACTCAATACCTATTCTCGCCGATACAAAAAAAAAAAGAACATATGTACATAGTTTCCTATCTGCAGGGAGGAATGTTTACAGCATGAGGAGGCTGAGCATTTGTACATAGTGTCCTATCTGCAGACAGCATGTTATAGAGCAGTAAGAGCTGAGTCAATTGTACATAGTGTCCTATCTGCAGGACGGCATTTTAATACACAGCAGGAAAAGCTAGCAGATTGTACCTAGTGTCCTAATCAGGAGGTAGCATGTTATAGAGCAGGAGGAGCTTAGCAGATTCCAGATGTCCTATTGGAGGCACATGTTTAGAGCAGGAGGAGCTGAGCTAGTGTACATAGTGTCCTATCTGCAGGCAGCATTTTTAGATCAGAGGAGCTGAAGGCAGATTGTACCTAGTGGGCTATCTGTAGGCAAGCAGGTTATATATCAAGAGATGTTGAATAGATTGGACATAATGTCCCAACTGCAGACAGCGTATTAGATCAGGAGGATGCTAGCAGATTTGTTCATAGTGTCCTATCTGCAGGCAGCATGTTATACAGGGAAGAGATAAGTAGATGTACATAGTGTTAAGGGTTTTAATAGGACTGTAGGAAAATTTAGAACAGCACACTATGCAAAAATCACAATCCTAATAAGAAATGAGTCTTCCCTGCATGTATATATATGTAGCAGTGACAACTATGTGGAGCTTATGTCCCTCTATCCCTGTGTTTCACACCATCACTCATGCTCCGCAGACACTGCCACGCACTGTACGATTGCACTGGGACCCGGATCCCTTTATGTATTAATAATAATTATTGTAGTTGCTAACTCTATATCTATATCATAACGGGTTTTATACTTGAGCACACAAATGTATTAACAGGCGGAGGATCGTGGATGGCATTATTCACAGATATTGAGGTAGGGAATAATAGCCAAATGTAACCACCCCCTTTGGCACAGTTACTCTTAGTTCACTTACACCATAAAGGGCACAGTCACTAGGCATCACTCTATAAAGCCCATGACAGTGGATACGTAAGGAACTTAGTAAAGTGCACTCACTTAGAAATATGGGGGTGACTACATGTGGTCCGATTGGTGGCCAGACTACATCGGGCGGATTTTGGGATTACCTAAGGAAGCATTAGCTGCACCCCATAAAGGGGGCACTCCAGACCCCTGCCCATCTGATACTTGTCCACACCACAGACTGGAAAGTGGAATTGTCATCATACTGGTAGGCATACTGTAGTTGTGTTAGTTTTTCTTTTAATGGAAATTGTGACAATGACACTCAATCACATAGTTTATGAGTCTGTTATTCCTGTCTCTATGCCTACCTTGCCCTCTCAGTGTAATTGAACTGCTGCTTTCTACACATACTGGGGCACATTTACTAAGGGTCCGAACGACTTGCATTTTCGTTGGGTTCGCTATTTTTTTCCGTTTTGGCCCTGAATTGCCCAGGTTTTTTGGCGCACGCATTCCGATTTGTGTTGCATCTGCGCCACTTGCATGCGACACAAAATCGGGGGGCCGTGACGTCGGAACAACCCGACGATTCCGACAACAGCAGATTTAAAATCAACTTGTGTCACAAATCAGAACTCACCTAGACCGGAGAACGAAGGTGAACTCACGCGTACCTCACGGGGGAGTGACCACATTCAGATGGTCCACTGTAAATTAGTCCTTCAAGGAAGTAGGTTTGTATCATGTCATGATCTGTGATCATAGATCAATGTGTGTGGATGGATGTATGTGTGTGGGGGGGATCCTGTAACCAGGGCTTGGGCCAGTGAGTGAATACTGTATACCAAGTTGTCCATTAGACATCTGGTCAGTCTGAGAGGCATATATTACTATTAAATACAGGACTTTGTCATAAACTGTAAATATATGTAAAACTCCCCCAAAAACTGTATACTCCTTGGTGTTTTTATTCTGAAAATTCTATAAACTAGCAGAAGGTAATACTCAAGCCCGTATTTCAAGGCATCACACTGGAAGTAGCAGTCGGATAGGCCGCCATCTGCATGGTGCCATGTAAATGATCCCTATGTTTACATGGGTCTCCTCTGAGACACCTGAAAACATAGCGGCAGTTAACTGGATGTCTAACAAAATTGGTTAGAGGGAAGGAAAAGGAGAGTGGTCACAGACTGAGAGATCAAATTGAGATACAGAAAAAGAAAGAAAGAAGCAAGAAAGATGAAAAAACTGTCAGTGAGGAAGAGAAGAAAAGATGATCAGAGAGTAATAGAAGGGACATACAGGAGAAGAGACTAAAAAAGAGGTAAAGAGTGAGATTTATAGAGATAGAATAGCAAATCAGAGCGCCAGAAAGGAAGAGAGTTCAGATACAGATACAGACAAGTGCAGGAGATCTGTGAGGCGAAAGGAGAGCGAAAGAGGATACAGTCATCGAGGAAGAGATAGATGGAAAGTCGTATGGTGAGAGATTTATAAGAAAAGTGGACAGAAAGAGAAAGCCAAGGTGAGGGAGAGTTTTAAAAGAAAGAGACATTAAGAAAAAGTGGAAAAATTTAAAGATGAAGACAGTTATCGGATAGGAAGAGAAGAGACCGCAAATGGATAGTCCAAACGGGGAGAGTCTCATATAAAGAGAAGACATCTGACAGAGTCAGTGATGAACTGGATAAACAGTGAGAAATTAGCATAGAGCAAGAGGAAAAATAGGGAAGACAAGCATGGATGAGAGAAAGGGTGAGCAAAAAAGAAATGCAGAGTGATGATAAGAGGAGAGGGAAGCAGATTGTAACAGAGATAAAAGTATATCGAGATCATGAGGGAGAGGAGAGCCTCCGAGACAGATGCACACTGACAATAGAATGAAGATAGAGAGAGAGAGACAAATAAAGCGAGGTAGAGACAGTACGGAACGAGTAAAGTTGATAGATAACTGTCAAAATGGGAGGGAAGAGGAAATAAAATCCTACAGAGAGGCAGCAGGAAAGAAAGAGATATCATGGAAAGAAGGACAGAGATAACGCAGCGGCAGATGAGATGGATAAGAAGAAGTTAAAAGAGAGATACGAAAAAGAAATAGAGATCAACGACAGATGCAATCCTGAAAGATTCAGATACTGAGTAATGGAAAATGGAGATATAGGGAGGGAGAACAACAGAAGAGAAAGATAGAGACGGGAGGAGAAAACAAAGAATAGAATCTCAATTTAAGGCCATTCTGTTTATAGAAATTTCCATTTTGTTGCATTCCCTCTGCAATCAGGAACTGCTCCTGGAATAGGTCCTGGAGACATCTCTTCTCCCTCTTCTTCACATATGTCCCAGCCTCCCACCATTTATCACACTCGTGCTCCGTACTATGTGCAGCTGTCCTGTGTAGTGTACCGGTGCAGAGATTCTTGCCGGCGTCCCCTGTCACTGCTCCGGAGTGGGGAACCATGTTTTTTTTTTAGGTGCCCTTTGTTCATGCTGCCATAATTGTGGCGCAGGTCGTAATAAATGTGTCCAAACTCAACTAAGGCATAACCGTGCCTTTATGTCTTGTCAGACAGACTACAGCCGCGACCCAAACCTGGTGCAGACACTTTATAAATAATGTTACAAGAAGTTTGAATGTTCCTTCTAGTGCAAAGTCAGACAGAAAACTGGCGTAACACTTCATAATGTGGTTCGTATTCTGTATTTATTTCCAATTATGAGTATTCGATAATTTCCAGGATGAAATAACTGAGGAGCATCCAAAGCAGATCTCCGGACTAGTATTTCATGGGAATACTAGTAATATGACTAGAGAAGACCTCTCTCTGCTGTCTCTTTCATGTATAGACAGCTCCTACTATAAAATGCGCGGCTTTAATTTTAGTCAGCATCCTCAATAAATGAGAGTGAACAGAGCCACTCTTTGAACTCCCCTACGATTGTTCGCCTACTTTCAATTTCATCTCATATATTATTAATCTGTTCCTTTCTGCACAGCAATGATTCTCATCGGGTCCAGACAACAATACCCTCCTCTTAACGCACAAAACCACAATCCAATGCACAGTGGGCAGACAAATCCTTAACTAACCCACGTTGTTATGTCTTTCTTATGTAACGCAGAGGTCCCTATGATCATGATCTCTGCACATCGCCGTAGAGAATCTAACTAGGTAGTTCCCCCGGATTGAGAATGTCCCCTATAAATAAAAGTGTTTTTTAGTCCATGGACGTATATATGATACTGTACATTTCCAATGTTAATGTTGGCAGAAATCTGTGATCTGCATAGGGAGGGGGCGCCTGTTCTCACCCATAAGGGCCGCTGCTTTTCTAGCAACAAATTATATTATTATTTATTTACCCACACCGCCTGCGTGAATATTAATGTACGAAGAAGAGAAAGATCCTTCCCCTCCTGTCGAGCGTCAGGAGGCTGGGGGAGGGCGAAATTGCAGAAATAGGGACGACGATACAGAGGGGTCTGAAAACGAGATGAGTGGGAGGGCAGACTACAATAGTGCAATGGACAGGGGGCCAAAAGCGGAAGAATGCTAAATGAGGCATGGAGGTAAAAGAAAAACAAGGAAAATGCGCCCATATCCTGGGGTTTCATTGGCTTACTTATCCATGAAGGAGGCAGAAAAGTGTTCTATTATGGCTACTGGGTTGCTGTATAACAATTAGCATAGTGATGGATGCCCCTTTAAGATGCCCTGGCAAGCCTGGCACAATTGCAATTTGCAATCAAAGATTCACGCAGAAGGGAATCTGCCAGTAGTTTGGATCAACCAAGATGTAGACATGACCTTCGAGGTCCTGAAAGGGTTCCTGCGTACATATGTATTGAACAGAGCAGATTTATGAGGGATTTGATGAATGATGTTCCTTCCTTAGTTTAAAAATTTTGTGGTTGTTTTTGTTTTCCCCTTGAGCAGGCTTGGGCCCCGGCTTCTTACCCAAAACGCTTGCATTATAACCCCTTGGTGGTAACTACCCTAGGGCCTTCTCTACGGCTCCTAGTTTGCACCATTACATATCTCTATCTAGCTCCCACCATATCCGTATAACTGCGTCTCTCTCCGGCTCATACATCACATTACAGACAGAGATGATTGAATATGCAAATTGCCAAAACCTCGCAGTTGTTTAGGGGTGGGCTCCACTCCATAGCTCCATCGCTACAACACGGGATGCATCATTTATGCTAGAAGGGGAGGGATGGTGCTTTACAACACAATTTTAGAGAAGGCTGAGCAGGAATGTAAAACGACTACACGAAACACTGAGAAATGGTATTGATACAAAACTTGATGTGACAAAATTAGAAAAGGGCAGCGGGCGGCAAAACGAGCTAAAAAACCAGCGTTTTGTCGTCAAACGGTATACAATTGTTCCAATTTTTCTTGTATGTTTCTATTTTCTATTGCAATCTGTATCATTGCTATTGTTGTATCCGCATCCTCCTTTCCCTGAGCATTGCCATCTGGTTGTCAGGGTGGACACAGGCTGTCATACCTTCCATCATCTCCCCTACCCCCCACCCCCCCGCCAGCAACCCACCCCCCCCCCCCCCATCGCCCACCCTGCCCATCTGGCAACGCTTCCACCCTCCTCCTCCGCAGGAAGCCTGGACGCTGGCAAATGGAAGCGGCCAGCCACTATGGCATGATATGTTCAGAGACGTGGCCCGAGAGTCTGATTAGTGTGTGCCAAGCTCTCCACGCTGGCCCCATGCCAGGTACCACCATTCCCTGAAGTGGAAAGGACCCTCCACATCCATCCCTTCTTTTAGTTAAGCATGCTCGATATCGTTCTCTCCTGTTTTACAAGAAGAACGAGATTGTTGGATTGTAAGCTTTTGAGGCACGACTCCTCGCAGGTTTAATAGATTTCCCCCATTTACGCCAAGCGGACGAGAGGTCTTGGAAATTTATACTCAGTGATATTACCCATCAGTCTATTCCTAGACTGGCAATTTACTGTCGAACCGGCGCTTAATAAGGCTATAGTTACAGTGAGTCGCTGTTCTTCCCCTTCAAAACTGGGAACGTTGATTTTGCTCCGTGAAAACAAACAGCCTGATTTTTATCTCCTGCACACAGAGCCTTACACTCATTCATCATCCCAAGCTACCAGAATATCTGGCTGCTATAATCCTGGTATACTGGGGAGAGGGGGGGAGAGAGCGGAGGAGAGACAGAGAGATCGGAGAGATAGCCTAGACTTGTAATATCTGCCTTGACTAGAGCGAAGACATTCATATTAAAGAGATTTTGCTTCAGATAGTTCCGAAAATCAAAGCAATCCTCCAATTCCCAAATCCTTCATTTTTGACAATACCATAAATGTCGGTGGCGCTGTTTCCATTAATGAATATCCCAGTATCCCAGTCCCTAGGAGAGGAGTGTAGCTTAATACAATGTTTTTTAGGTCTATACGTAGTTATAATTCTCTCTAAGGGGTAAAGTGTTGTGAATGGATTTTTGAAGGAGGTTTGTTGCAAAAGTTTGTGCGCAAACTGGAGGACTGGGTAGGAAGTAAAGTCTACAGGTGGTAGCAAGGAAGGAACTAGTCGCGAAGTCAAAAATCAGGACTGTACAATTCCAGGCTATATATAGAGATGTATTCACTAGACCCAGAGAGAAGAAGATCTGCAGCAAATGGACGCACAGAACCATGATGAAGAGACGCCCTGGGGGAGAAGAAGCGCGCAGCCTGCCAGCACCCGACTTGTCCCACAACTAGGGTTGCAATTGGACCCGCGCACTGGGGCTGGGAGGAAGTGGGTAACCATTACTTATATTTTATTTCATTTAAAATGGACCAAAATAAACTTACATTTGCTTCATACACCTGTGCCTATACACTATGCAAGGCTCTCTACTGAGCCCCCGTGCAGATCCCTAGTGCAATAATCCATAACTAAGCATCTCACTAGCATCTCACTACCCCATATTGCTTCAAAACACCCCCTGGCTTGCCAAAACTGTAGAACAGAAAGTGGTTCTGCATACAAGTGCCTGCAAGAAGCTATCATCTATAGCCCCCCGCCTGCCAGGTGTGTAACCAAAGGTACAGCTACTCACTGTGCTGTATATAGGGCTACAGCTACTCACTGTGCTGTATATAGGAATACAGCTACTCACTGCGCTGTATATAGGGTACAGCTACTCACTGTGCTGTGTATAGGGCTACATATACTCACTGTGCTGTATATAGGGCTACAGCTACTCACTGTGCTGTATATAGGGTACAGCTACTCACTGTGCTGTATGAAGGGTACAGCTACTCACTGTGCTGTATATATGGCTACAGCTACTCACTGTGCTGTATATAGGGCTACAGCTACTCACTGTGCTGTATATAGGGTACAGCTACTCACTGTGCTGTATATAGGGCTACAGCTACTCACTGTGCTGTATATAGGGTACATGTACTTACTGTGCTGTATATAGGACTACAGCTACTCACTGTGCTGTTTGCCCATTGCATCCAATCAGAAAGCAGCTTTTATTTTTCCAGAGCAGTTAATGAAAAGAAATCTTAGTTCTGATTGGTTTCTATAGGCTGCTAAGACTATTAGATAGGTTTAATAAAGACCATACGGGGAGATTTATCAAAAATGTCTGCTGTATATAGGGTACAGCTACTCACTGTGCTGTATATAGGGTACATCTACTCACTGTGCTGTATATAGGGTACAGCTTCTCACTGTGCTGTATATAGGGTACAGCTACTCACTGTGCTGTATATAGGGTACAGCTACTTACTGTGCTGTATATAGGACTACTGCTACTGACTGTACTGTATATAGGGTACAGCTACTCACTGTGCTGTATATAGGGTACAGCTCCTCACTGTGCTGTATATAGGGCTACAGCTACTCACTGTGCTGTATATAGGGTTACAGCTACTCACTGTGCTGTATATAGGGCTACAGCTACTCACTGTGCTGTATATAGGACTACAGCTACTCACTGT